>PVLD010002603.1:0-161158 GCA_004027595.1 Dinomys branickii | reverse complement strand
AGCGGGGCCCTCAGCGGAGCAGCCACCGGGCCCACTGCAGAGCAGCAGCGGAGCAGCCGTGGGGCCCTCAACCGAGCAGCATTGGGGCCCACAGTGGAGCAGCCACGGGGCATGCGCCCCCATCGGGGTGCCCTCTGTGACCCTTTTGGCTCTGTCCCATTGCCTTGATGCCAGAGGCCCTTTCTTCTCCTCCCACCTCCTCCTGATCTCCAGCATTACCGTTCCCCACCCCTTGCAGCTGGGCAATGGGTCTCCAAAGCTGAGGCTGTGAATGCCGAAATGAGGGCGTGGGCCAAGGGTGTGCTTGGAGCTGCGACCTCCTCCCTCTCTATCTCGTCTCCCTCCGACTGCGCCATGGCAGATCTCCGATCCCCTCCTCCAGAGGAGGTTCTGCTTAGACTTTCCGAGGGTTTCCGTTCCCATTTCAGATCCTTCTCGAGTTCAGGATATCCATCTCTTTCCTCTCTGTCCTTCACATGTTGCCACACTGCTATGTCTGAGTGGCATTCCTCCGGGAGGTTCTCTCTCTGCTGCCTACCCGGTCGCCATGGGTTCATACAAGGTTCATATATGCAAGCAGTATGGAGACACTCTTGTTGCTCATATTAGTAGTTTGGGTTGAGTCCTGAAGACTGTGGACTCATCCCATTGCTGTCAGGAACAGGTGGTGATTGCGCAGGCTGCCGAGACTGAAGGTGCTCACAGAGGGTGTTCAGGGTGGGAGCTGAAGCCCAGTAACTCAGTTCACGCTTCCTGCTTGATGTTGGAGTGAGAAGGGCGTAGGGCCGTGTGATCCACCTCCATCTGCAGCTCTCTCTTGCTGTTGTGCTCCAGTTCCCGTTTGTTCCTTGGCTGGATCCCTGGGAGTTGCTGTGGCTCTGATGTCGCTGCCGATGCACCCCACCGCTCCCCACTGACAGCCACCCACACAGTGGAGAGGCAGGAGGCAGGCATAGAGCTGGGTGTGGTGGGATGTGTACTGGCTGCTCTGGCTCCACTTTGCCTCCAGGTGCTGATTAGGAAGGTTGCTGCAGGGTGGGGACTCCGCTTCAGTGGCTGTTGCAACCTCTCATCCTCACACTGGATTTGACAACAGTTCCCAACCACCATTGCCTCTTTTCCTGGCTGCGCCCTCTCCTCTCCAGACCTGGACCAGCTTTTGGAACTCCGCTCTCCCCTGGCCGAGTCGGGAGGCTTCCATGAGCGTGGGTCTCCGAAGCTGAAGCTGCGATTGCTGGAGCAGGGCTTGGGCCAAGAGTGTGTTTGAAGCAGTGGCTTCCTCTTTCTCGGTCTCCTCTCCCTCCAACTGTGCCGCGGCGGCCCTCAGATCCTTTCCTCCAGGAGAGGTTTGGCTTGGTCTTTCCTAGGGCTTCAGTTCCCATTTCAGATCCTTCTTGGGTCCAGGGTACACACCTCTCTCCTTTCTGTCTTCATATTGCTATATTCCATTGTCTGGGTAGTAATCCTCTGGGAGGTTCTCTCTCTGCTGCCTACCCCGTCGCCATCTTCCCGGACGGACTTTATTATTTCCGCTCACAGCCGCTGGCGCCGGCTCCCCCTCCTCGCCCGGACAGGCACAAGCTGCCCAGGCTGAGGACGGCAGGGACGGCGGGGCCGGTGAGGGCGCCCGGGCCTGACTTTCACCCCTCCTCAGCCTTCACTGTACAGGAGCCCTCAAGCATCTCCCAGCGTCTTTTAAAGGCAGACACTCCAGTCTGTGGGTTCCCTGGCCCTGGACAGGGTCCCGGCCGAGGGCTCCATGCCAGCCACTCTCCGGGGGACTCGGATCGGCTTTTGAGCCCGCAAACGAAGAGGGACGCGGCCCAACGCTGCCCCGCCCCGCTGTGGGCCTGCAGAGGCCTGCGCAGGCCGAGAGATACTGTATTTTATATTGCCTCTCAGCAATCACTACAAATAGCGCAGACAAGGAATTATCTGCCAATTCCAGGAACATGTGTGTCCTTACAATGCTAAGAAACTTGTTTATTGCTATTAAACTCAAGAAAAATTGCTTTGAACATAAATTCTTCATGTCTGTATATAGGGGGTGTGGTTAGTTAATTTGCCATGAAATTAATATAAAATAGTACATAATTTGGGAAATGTTGGGTTACTGATTCCCCCGCTCAGCCTCCAAAATGTATTCTTGTTCATTTTCTGTATCTTTTCCAGTAGTTCTTGACTAAAGCCATTTGACAAGCATTCCTATTTTATCTTGTAGATATAAGAAAACATCGATTTATTTTTCCATTAGAAAGACGAGTGGTTGCAATGAAAAAAAACTGAGCAAACTACGATAATTTGAAAACAACAACGAACTTCCTGTTTGAATTAAAGATTTTGTCTGGCTTCTATACTTTTTTTTTTTTTTTTTTTTTTTTTGTCTTTTTGAGACAGGATCTCCTTATGCAGTTCAGGCTGGCCTTGATCTCACTCTGTAGCCCAGGCTGGTCTCAAACTCACAACGATCTTCCTGCTTAAGCCTGCCAAGTGCTGGGACTACAGGCATGCGCCACCACACCTGGTGGTATTCTATACATTCTTGAGACAAGTCTGCTAGTTTATTCTCAAAATTCAAAAGCACTTTATAATTACAATAAAAACTGGGAAGAAAATTCAGTGCCATTTGTAGAATACTTTTATGTTTTAACATAAACCTATTCTTTCTTTTGGCATTTTTGCTTTAAGTAAGGAATAGTCATTCCTATAGCAATATTAACATTTTGAAAACAAGAGTTCCAAAAAGTAGATTTAGCAAATACCAATCTTTTGCTTAGAAAAGAAAATCCTGGGTGCTCTTGAAAATACTTAGGTAATTAATTATATAATGCTAAAATAGCACAATAAACTTTACAGTAAATTACAATTTGTTAAATCTATTTGTTTGTTAATAAAATGTTCAATGATAAATATAAGTTGTGTTCCAGAGAATAAGAATGCATTCTTAATTACAAAGAAAATATGCTCTAAATTATTATTTAATTTTTTTAGAAGAGCCAGCAATATTACACATTCCTCAACATCATGACCAATGGTCATCCAACCAAAGAATCCCCACACAACTACACATGGAAATGTGTACAGTATAGGCAAATGCTGGTGCACATATTATGTACATATGTATGTGTATGTGTGTGTGTATGTATAAAATGTTATATTTTGCCAGGCATGGTATACCTGTAATCTCAGCAGTCTGAGAAGCTGAGGTTGGGAGATAGAAAGCTGAACCCCATCCTGGGCAATTAAGTAATTTAGCAGGACCCTATCTCAAATGGTAAAAAGAGCTGAGAATATATCTTGATGTGATGGCTGTGTTCAATCCCCAAGACTGAAAACCACCTTACCAACTAACTAACTAAATAAATAAATATAACATCGCTTAAAAGTATCGTGATTAACCACATTATAGAGAAGAACATAATACCACCAAATGAAGGGAAAAGGAAAGCATTAAAATTGCACCAAATAGTTTATAACAAAGTCAAACGTTATAGGAAGCATCCATTTTTCAAAACACACCAGTGCTCACAAGAAGTGAGCTCCATAGGTACCCTTTCTGAGGAGCCAGGGTCTTCAGTTGTCCAGGAAGTTAGGCCCAATAGCCTGAGATGCTGGGGTAGATTTCCCTATTAACAAAGTTTCCACCCAGCTTGAACTGAAAGGCCTCTGTGCTCGTATTTTCTTATGGAAGAGCCTGGCCTTTCTGAAATTATTTCAGTGCTTAGGGGCATTTTCTCTGGGCTAAGTCTTATTTCCATCTGTACCGAAAGATGAAGCATTTGAAAATCTCCTATCTCTACCCCACTGCAGGGGATAGACCCTCCAAAGGCTGAGAGGAAGCATCAACTATCGCTGTGTTTACTGAGCCAAAATGAACAAAACATGTAAAACAGAAAAGACTTTTAAACTGAATAAAAATCCAAGCAAACGTCCAACCTTGCCTTATGTCAAATCCATGGTTAGTAAGGAATCTTGCCTATGTTGTGTGTATGTGTGTGTGTGTGTGTGGTGTATACCTTTCAGTGAATTAAAAAGTTACCACTATGGCTACTGCTATGGTTAGTGGACAACACAGCTGAAATTTCAAAACCAACAATCCCGGAACAAAAGTCATCATCTTTCCCTTAAAGTTCATCTTGTGTCTCATGGTGCAGATCTTTTGTCTTAGAACCTTGAACTAGAAACCTCAAAGTTCTCCTCTGACTCATCTACTCATCTCTCCCTTCGAATCTGTTCACCATGCTCGACCAACGCACAGCCACAGTGTCCTGCAGTCCCATCGCAGTGCACCACCTACATGGATTTCAGTTATACTCTTCACACAGCCACGTGGCTGCTCTCTTGTATGTAACTGCTTACTTTCTCCATTATTACCTGGACTACTTCCAACAGCCATCCTGCCAGAGCACATACTTGTCATCAAGCAACCTGTTTCAGTGTTTAGATGGTTCGCTAAAGAGGCAGCAGGCACAGAGTATAACCACATACCAGCCATGGTGGCAAAACCTGTTCATCTGTTACCTTCTTTCTTCTTCACCACAATCCCATGAAATTGGTACAACAGGTGAGAAACTAATGCATGTGGAGTTTACATCACTTATTCACAGCCGCTGGGACAGGAGGTGGCAGAGCCAGCATTCACCTAAGATGATCAGCTGCCCTTGGCTGTTCCATTGCAAACCTTACCTCCATCTGCCTCCAGGTAACCCTTTGGCCTCTTTCTGCAGGGAGCTGTAGGCTGTGACTTCTCAGATTCAGTCATTGTACAACAAGCATCTAAAACCTTTGAAGCACTGGGATAGAATGGAAGGCGAAGGTGCAGTAGCCCTCAGCGGCTGCCACCTCCTCCCCAAATAAGGATACCTCTTAGGACACACACAAAGTAACAGAAATATCTTGATTTCAAGTAAGGCAGAAAGAGCACACTAAAGGCTGCAGCACTTTTTTTGTTTTAAAACACAAGACTCTGCCCTGTAGAATATGATCTTTCATTTGAAAACCTTGTGTCTCAGGTCGTCAGCACATGCTACTCCTCACTGTTGCCTGGGCACCTCTTTCCACTGGTCATTCATGATGGAGCTTAAGTGATCAGTGACGGGGATATGGATGCGCTGGCAGAATAACTTGACTGTAGTGAAAAGTCATGAGTTTGTCACTTATTTAACTTCTAAGAAAAATGAGGCACAGGCAGACAAAGAAGAAAAGCTTGGGTATTGCTCAAATTGCCCTAACATATTCCACACACTCACAGAGTTTGATAAATATTTCATTGTTATTCCAGGAAAAGCTTTTAGGTGTTCCTCAGAAACACAATCAGTCCTCTCTTTTTTTTTTTTTTTTTTTTTTTTGCGGTACTGGGGATCGAACTCAGGACCCTGCGCTTGCTAGGCAAGCGCTTATTCCACTGAGCTATATCCCCAGCCCCAGGAAAAGCTTTTAAAGGAATACCTAAGCCAGCAGTTATGGGGAAGGGATGTCTCCTGCTGTGAGATAGTCGGAATGTCAGCTCTTCGCTGCTGAGGAGCAGTTGGATGGATCACCAAGGCACGGCTGCTGAACGGTATACATCCCACTCAAAGGGCAGAGTCCCTACTGGCTCTTTTCTCCATATTTAACAACACAACCACACACAAATGTGTCTAAACTGGTGTTCCTTCCAAGGAATTTGAATCAATCTGAGGCATTTGGCTGGTGGGGTGGGGTCATTGTTGTGTTTCTGCCTAACAACTATCCAAGCTTCATGCAGAAACCCTTGCTGAAGGTGGCTCCTTAAAACCCACGGTTCAGTTGTTAGCATGGGCACTCAGCTATAAACTGCTGGGCTTGGATGTGCACTGCCTACACCTACTTCTGATCAGAAATATTTAGACAAATATTTAACATCACCGTTATCTAACTAAATCAGTGAAACTACAACACTCCAAGTTAACAGAGCCACTCAGTATAATGGTAAAGATATTTCAGGTTTTTGTTTGGCTCTTAACAGTGCATATTAATGCCTTTTTTATACTCAGTCAATACAATTTATTAAAATACGTGTGCATGGGAAATTTGTATTTCCCTCTTGGAAGAGAGGTGCTTACATCATCCAGAAATGACCCTGAAAAGTAGTCGTTGATGGCCAATTATATGCTGTTTATAAGAAAGATGTTATTTCTGAACTACCCCAATAATATAATTTAGAAGTATTTTATTCTGTTCAAAAGCATAAATGGTTATATTTGGGACTATACCTAAAATTGGAAATGATATAGAAACTGCTACTGCAAAAGCCATTCTTCACAGTATATTCTTAAAGCTTGTCAGGAGGCGAGGTATTTTATTAATGGCATTTAATAAAATAAACAAATATAGCTACAAATGGTGCCAACACTTATCCCCCAAAGCTATAGTTAGCAAGAAAAGAAATAACCACCCTTCACATTTCTGAAGCCTACAAAAAGACTGCTACAGTAGTTTCTTGGCTTTTCTTAAATGGCCTTTAAATAAATACATGAGTCAGAGAAGAAAGGCACTTACTTGAATTAAAGTGATAATTCTGCCAGGGTGTCCGTGTAATTAATTGTGGGCAGCAGAAGTTTGAAATGAGGCTACATTGGAGATCCTGGTTTATTTATTTATTTTTTACCCACTCTTGCTGTAATTAGTGAAGCTTTCCCTTGATCTTCAAATTGCATCTGTTACAGAACATCAGACCTACATGCTTGTATGACAAGCCCACCAGTATATTTCAATGACAAACGGGGGTAGAATTCATATACATAAATCCAGCCCTCTTCCTACTACTATTACTATCACTGCTACTACTAGTCACACACACACACACACACACACACACACACACACACACACGCATGCACACACACTTCCTTACACTTGTTCTGTTCCTTCCACCACCTTAGCGTCTGCATTCTTGATATTCTAGTGTTCAATTTATTTCAGTGCCTTCAGTGTTAAGGACAGCATGATTTCCTCAGGGAGCTTTGTTTCTGGTAAGGTGCATCATCACAGCACACAAAACCTGCTGCCTTTACAGCCTCTGCCTGCTGATGCTACCTGTGCTGAAGACTAAATGGCTCAGTTTCAAAACCAAGATGCCGGAGCCCTAGTGTGCAATGTGAGTGTCATGGTGTCGAAGGATGCATTCTCTCAGGAGCACTGACTGCTTCTAGGACTGGCGGCCTCACTGTACAACTGATTCCAGCTGAGTAGCTAAACTGATGAGTTTCGGGACACAGAGAAACCAGAACACAGCCAGCAATTCCGCGTGGGGGGCTGATTGCTCCGAACTGGGGAGCCAGCCCACAGTCTACACCCCCGAAAAGTTCAGTACAGAGGAAAAAAGTTTCACCAGAGAAGTAATTTTATGCTAGTTAATTAATTAAAAATTAAATACTTCCCCATCATGTTTATCCAGCTACCAGGTAAAGATATTGAAAACAAATACATTTTTAAAAAGCTACACAATGGACCACTCGTTCCTGGACTCTGCAATGCAAGTATATCGGAGGGTATCAAAACATTTCTACATTGCATTCCAGTAGAAGATGACAGCATCAGACCCAAGAATTCTTATTTTTAAAAATTGCTTTTGTTCACTTCCCTAACATCAACTCTACCTTTTAGCACTGCTTAGTAACAGTTTTTTCATTAACTATATGTATTTTTTCACCCACTATGCTAAGCACAAAAGGAGCCAACACCATACACCATACACCCCGTCCAGCCTAAAAAGAAGAGTACAGTATTCAGAAAGGTGAATGCAGCGTGATAATCTGCATTTCCAATTCCTAAACTTCAAAGCGAATGCTAATTGCCTTGTGGACAATACATCAGGGCTAACATATTACGTGGCTCCCGGTACTGAGCACAGAAGTAAAGAACAGGAGCAACACACAGGCAAAGCTTCTGCAGCAAAGGACGCAGGCTGCCAAGGAAGCCAGCGGCTAGGAAGAATTCGGTCCTGCTTTACCTACCGGCATTGTCCATGTCTCAGGAGTCGTGCGGCGAGTTCTGTAGCTGGCAGCGGGAAGCCTTGGCTCTGCTGGCTAACGGAGCACCCTGCCCTTCTCTGCTTATCAGCCCTTGCTGGCACACAGAGCATACTTCATGCACTGTCTGCAGGAGACACCGCCAGGAAATTTATATCTCCAAGGATGACAAACAGCCATTAGCTCCATTATGGGCTGATTAAGAGAGAGTGAGCCTATCAAGTGGGTACTTGAATCCCCTGGGTTTCTACCTCTGTTCTAAGCAAAGGAGGGGGTGAAAAACAAGAAAAGAAAGAAAGAAAGAAAGAAAATCACTGCAATGTTGAGTGTGCTGCACGCTGTAAGGGGGGAAAGTGCACATACTATGTAAGGCACAGTGGTTTCCAAGAGATGTTAGGGCACACGGGAGCAGGAAAAGACACAGATAATTAAAAGGTAAAAAGGGATCTCTAAAAATACTACAATGAATGGTCCTTTCCTTTGAGGTTAGAGAAGCTGCAGCCTTGATCACTGACATCACTGGATGACCAGGCAACTTTTCAATGTAAAATGTTCAACTGTTTAGGTGGTTCTTGTGGGGAAGAGGGCAGGGAGTAGCAGATAAAACATTTTAAAATGAAGACTATCTAATATCTCTGCTCCTTTTACACGCTCAGAAGCTGAGCGTGGCTGTTCCGTTTTGGTTATGTTTTGATAATGATTAGCTCTCCTAGCTGGGGTCAGAATTTCTGTGTACTTAATGTTTAAAAGTAATTTTAAAGAGATTTCAGCAAATGTCACAAAATAACACAAGAAATAATTGTCAAAAGAGGTCAGGGTAAGGGATGCTATGGGATGTTGCAGTCTGCAGCCATCTGAGTAACAGAAATCCGAGGATCAGGAAAAAGCCATTAAATAATATAGGAAAGGCCATTTTACTTATTTTCTGTAATCTGGTAATATAAACAGGACCCTCAAAGACACTAAAAACTGCTTACAATACCAGGGCATAAGGGATAAGCATGAAACTCTTTCTTATCCTTAAAAATCACTGTGATCATTCTATATACCTAAAATGTACCAAGAAACTTAATTAATTTTTAAAAAGCAAAATAAATAAATAAATGCCACTATCCCCTTAAAACCATGTGCCAAGCCTTTCAGCTCTTGTCATATTAGATTTTGAGGCCACACAATTCTGTGTTCTGCACTTTCTCACATAAAGGGAAAAGATTTGCAGTGATCTCATGTGACCTACAATACAATGAATTCCCAGTACAAGAAGCCCTGCAAGATTTTTATTTTGACAGATTTTTAAGAAACTGTTCATAGGGTTATCAGATCCCTATGATTACTAAAAATCAAAAGTAAATTGTTTAAGCATTTCTTTATGCTCCTGAAATTCCTGGGGACAAGCTACTTCCAAATTATTTATAACCTGGTATTCCATTGTAACAGCTTCTGAAGTTAAGTATACTTGTTTTTAATGTAACTTCAAGTTATCCTGCAGAGTTAAGTGTCTTCCAGAGTTAAAGCAAATACTTCATTTATGATATCAGTGCTCGCTCAGAAAGGTTTTCCTCAAAGAAAAGTTGAATTTCTCAGTCATTCTTTCCTGAATTTTTTACCTGTTATTTTAATTCTATGACATGATTTTAAGGATCTATCACTTCATGAATTTTTAAAAAATTCTCTTCATACTTTTAAAAAAGTGCACAGCTCCCATAAGACTGAGATCACTGTGGCTCCCACGCCTCATCTCCTTGTCCTGATTAAGACCTGCCAGCTGCCCAGAGTGAGTGTCCTTTGCACAAAATCTGGAGCAAACTAATTATTTTTGAGAAAAAAGAGGATTTACCAGGAAAATAAACACAGAGAGAAGATATATCATTAAGTCTGAGGATCTGGTGAGGAGTGACTAATAAGTCATATGTGAAAACTGCATATTGTCTCTGATGAACGTGCTCACAGCAGCCTTTCCACAGTTCAAAATGTAACTCCTAATCATTGGTATTAGTACGGTTAGTTCCCAAATGACAAATGGATTGTGTGCCAAAGGTTTGCTTTGTTGATCATTTGAAATACACTGTTTCCCGTAAATACTGACTGGGCTCCAAGGACGGCTCAATGGGCACTTTCTGATGTGATTTATTTAAGATTCACAATTCCTTATACATAATTCTAAAATATAGAAAGCTTAAAAAACTTTCATTTTTTTTTTAAAGATAGGCTCCAAAACGCATTTGATGTCTCAGCCTGACTTGCATGCTATTTGAAATCGTTATTTGTCCCATTTGCAGTGAAGGATCATTATTTTGCTAGAGAAATTTTTATGTTACAGATTATGAGAGTCTGCTCAGACCCTTTTAGGGATGGTAATATATAGAAGATGCATTATATTACCTTTCTAAAATAAAAAATTCTGAATTCTGAAACACAATTGGCCCCAAGGGACTATGGTCCTTCTGTGCATTTTTTGCAATATAAAATGGTAGGCGTGCGTGTGGGGATGGATGGCTTAGTCAGCTTGACTTCATCCTCCAGTGTAATCTGTATCACCTCATACTCTATAAACAGGGAGTCACACACTCACAACAATGTAAAACATTTTAAATTAAAATAAAGTGGCAGAAAGTCACCCTTTTTGTTCTCTGCCATAGGATCTCCTTCACATGCTTAGGAACTTAACTCTCTCCTGCCCTCACCTGCTGAGAACCCAAACCTCTCCCCTGGTGGTGCAAGAAAGAAACAAAAGACAGGCAGTAAAGAAAGATGTGGAGAAATGGCGAACCTAGCCTTGAGCGTCTGCAGCAGTGGTCAAGGGTCCACCTGCTTGCTGTCCTACTACACTGACCAGCACCACCGTGGCAATCCTAGCCAGCCTCGGAAGCCCATGTACAAAGAAATAGCACAATAACGAGACTATTTTCCCCAAGCTTCAGGGAAAATCCACTCCCTCCCTTGATTTAATTCAGGTCCACAATTAATCTGCCCTAGTTGGGCAATGCCTGAACACATAATATTCAGTGGGCCTTTTATAATAATCCCAGAAGCAGCATTGAGATGCATGAATGTGCTATATTAGAGTTCGAAATAGGAGCTTAGTTCTGTTTTTAACTGTCCTATTCATATACTACTCAGCTTGCTCTGAGGCAGGCTCCCTGGTTGGAGACGGGGGGAGTCTTGAGCACTCCATCCAAGGTACCCTCAGGGCCTCTCCACCTTCAGCAAAGGACTGTCCCTGCTACCAGCTGGGTAGTTAAAGAGGCTGTTTGCATGAGGCTGTCTGACAACCTACACAAGCAGGAAAACACTTACAAACTGTACACCTGACCAGGGGTTGATATCTAGAGTATGCGAGGACTTCAAGAAACTCATTAGTAAACAACCCCAAATAATTTGAATTTAAAATGGCCAAGAGACCTGAGTAGATACTACTTTTTAGTAGATACACGAATGACCAATGGGTATGTGAAAAAAAGGCTCAATATCACTAGAATGCAAATCAAAACCACAACGAGCTATCAACTGGCTCCAGTGAGAACAGCTGTGACCAAAAAGATACACGGTAACTGCCGGCGCGGGTGTGAAGAGGGAAGCTCACACACTCTTGGCAAGAATGTGGATGAGTGCAACCAATACAAAAAACAGTCCAGAAGTTCCTCGGGAAGTTACCGCTAGCACGACCATATGACCCCTCAATCCCACTGCTGGGAACACAGAAAGGAAACCCGTATGTTGAGGAAATTTCTCCACCCCCTGCTCACTGCAGCCATATTCACCATTAGCAAGGATATGGATCAACCTAGGTCTCCATGGATGCATGAATGGGTAAGATTGAATCTTATTCAGCCATAAAAAATGAAGTTGTCATTTTTAATAACATGGATGAAGCCAGAAGAAATTAGGCTACGTACCATAAGCCTGAAACACAGAGACCAGTACTGCGTCATCTTGTTCATTTGTAGAGTCTAAAAATCTATTCTTACAGAAGTAGACAACAGAACAATGGTTTCCAGACACCAAGAAAGGGGTGGGGTGAGGAGAGATTGGTCAGTAGGTGCAGAGATGCAGTTAGGAAGGGTAATTCCTGCTGTGCCATTACACACTAAGATACGTATGGTTAATAATAATGAGGATTTCAGAATAGCTAGTGGAGAAGAATTTCAATGTTCTCACCATGAGGAAAGATAAATATCTGAGGTATGGATATGTTAATGGCCCCACCTGAATCATTACACAATGTGTAATTGAAATGGCTCGTTGTCCCCAGGCCTACATACAATAATCATGTGTCTATTAAAAATTTTAATACAATTCCATTCCATTCCATGCACTCACATTTTCTATTTCAAAACCAAAAGATATTGGTGACTCCGAGTCTGTCCAGCTGAAGCAGCCATGGCCACAGCTGGTGGTGGTTTGGTATTCAAATGTGTCACCGAGTGCATCTTCACATCTCTCTCCAAAAAGCCATATAAACAGGGGTGTAGCTCAGGAGCAGAGCACCTGCCTGGCACGTGTGAGCTCTGGAGTTCAGTGCTTAGTGTCAGAACACCCCCAGGAAAACTAGAACTGGTCTCTCTGTTTCAAAGAAGTGAGTGCCTTGGATCCCTACAAAAATTCTGCAGGTTTCACATTACTTTTCTGCAGTGCTGGGCATCAAAGCCAGGGCCTTGTCCATGCTGCATAAATGTTTCACCCCCGAGCCACATCCCACCCTTCACGGGCTTCTTAGTCAATGCGCTTGCTGCTCGGTGAGCAGGGAGGAGCAAAGGCGATAATAGTTTGCTTTTTTGGACAGAACTGTAAATCCAGGGATCTGAGAACAGTTCAAGTAGATGATGTGGACAACAAGAGTCAGAAACACTTTTCCAGAGGACAGATTAACTCCAGAATCTCATGCTAAAACACATGGATTGGGCTTTCAGAGAACCTATGGGTTTCCTCCTCTAAAAAGTCAAACTCTGTTTCCCACAATGGAAAATGAAGTGAGTGAATTGCACAGTGATTCTAATGCTCGGCCTAGCAGAGCTCAGGCATGTACAAGTCAGACTGCCTGGCCTTCTTTCTGATGCATCCAAGACAGAGGACAGTGCTGGAGAATCAACTCCCCAGGAGAGAGCTTGCTCCCGGGTCCGCTGGGAAGAGATTCTACTGGAAATCGGCTCTGAAAGCATTTTGGCCACTGCTTTTTACAAAAACAGCTACCAGATACTGATACAGATAGTTTTGATGAGCGAACTGGTTAGGTTTATAACCCTCCTAGGTACTAAGCCAAATTCCCAAACCATTAACAACAACAAAAAGTGCAGAGGAGAAAGTTTTGCTACAGATAGTCTTTCCAAGGAGATCTGGGCAGAGAAACATGAGCTATTTATCTCTTGTTTTACTCTCTGGATCTCAGCACAGGGCCTACTTGGCAGGTCTATGTTTTTGATTATTCCTAACCAGCCCCCTTTTGAGATTTCTCTTCTGTCGCAGGGTGTGAGGAAGGGTCTCCTCGGTCACTTTGCTTTTCTTCCCTTAGTATCACACTTAATTTTTATTTTTTCTCTTCTCTTTTCTTTCTTTCTTCTTTTCCTTCCTCTCTCTCTCTCCCTCTTTCTGTCTCTGTCTCTCTCCCTACTGTGGTACTGAGCTACATCCCCAGCCACTTTACTTTTCATTCTGAAACAGGATCTTAGTAAATTGCCCATGCTGCCCTTCGTCTTGGAATCCTCCTGCCTCACCCTCTACAATAGCTAAGGTCACAGGTGTGCACTATTTCACCAGGCAACATGCTGAACAGCTTAAACAACATCTTAATGCGGAGGCATGAGTCTTTCTGGGATTCCTGGAGGGCCTGACAGCTAGGCCCTAATAAAGCTCTGCCCGCTGGACAGACCTGAGAAGTCTGGGCTTTTGGTCAGGGTGATTTGGTGTGCCCAAGCTTGGAAACTTCCCCACCACTCTGCACTCACAACAGTGGTGTGTAAACTGCTACAGGTCAGTCCAGCTGGCCTCCAAAACCCAGAGAACCATTTCCATTAGTTCCAAAGGGGCCTGAGCTCAAAACAGTGAAAGAGGATCCTGCGAGACCTGCTGTGCTCAAGGTGCAAAAGCTGACAAAGGCTGGAGGTGGGACACTCAGCTTCCTGGTGGTGACAGGTTTCAAAGATGCCACTTGAGAAAGGCTCTGTTTGAATGGGGTTGTGTGAATGACTTGAGAAATGAGGTTGAAAAACCACCAGTTATTGCCCTATTTCCAGGAGCCCTGGCTTTATACAGCGAGATGGGAGCACAAGTCCTCTCCCAAGAATAAATAAGCTTTACCTCCTTCCCTGAAGGGGCAACGTTGCCTCACCATGCAGCACAAGCCCACGGTGTCCTTAGAAAACCTGGGCTGGAGGGTCAAGGGGAACAGGTGGGGGTGACTTTGGTTCCACAAAGTGACTAAAGAAAGCAAGAGAAAGGGGAAAACCAACACCAAAGAAGCAGACAAAAAATGAAAGCACCAGCTGAACCCCAAAATGCAGCCACGTGTCGCCCAGTGATGGGACGAGGTCTGTGACATGAGCCACCAGGTGACTTTGGCCATGTGACTGTCACACAGTGCACTGGCACGCACTCCCACAGCCCAGCTCAGTGGCTAGGTGTGGCCTTCCAGTGCAGTCCAAAGTTAAGGAGAGGGATGAGGCCGCTGCCCAAGTAACTTTGGGGTTCTGTTTAGAATGAATTTGTTTTTTAAATAAATAAGAAGGAGTCCATTCTAAAATAACAATAACATTTGTGTATAGTAAATATATAAACCAGTAACATGATGGTTTATCATCATTATAAAGTATTATGCACTATATGTGATTGCACGAGCTATGTTTTTCTATAACTGTCAACACAATAGTTTTTCTTTTTTCCGCCAGGATCACCACAAACACATGAGTCATGCACTGCACTGCGATATGACAATGGTTATAGCATTATTAGGTAGTAGGAATGTTTCAGCCCCATTATGATCTTAGGGGACCACTATGGTCTATGCAGCCTCTTGCCAAAATTCTACTATTACACAGCATGTGACTGTGTAAGACTGCTATTACTAAAAAAAGCTACTAAAACATAACCAGTATACGACTGCCTATTTCCTGACACTACCCACATTACAGAAGAGTCTAGGATTTTTAAACTAAGGACGTTTATGTAAGAGATAGGTGAAGGCATGGCATCTATCAAAAGCAAGGAGAGAAGTAGGGAATACAAACAGGTAGCTAGGAGGCAAAGACAGATGGATACAGAACATAGCTAGTAGGAAGTCTTCCAAATGAAAGACAGTCATGACATTTGGACCAACACAGACTTCTCATGAGCAATTATAGCTGCCAGGAGACAAGATGTGAAAGAAAGTGACTGTCACTGTTACATTTTATGTTCAGCTCTACTACCATTCATCAGAAAATACCGACAGTTCCACCGCTACAAATTCAGACGAAAAGTTACAAAAGGGTACACAGTACTCTGGTAAGTTGAAAAAGAAACCCAGAGAGAAGACAGTGGATAAATAAAAACCCCACCAGGAGTAAGGAGCTAGTAATATGTACTAACATATGCAGATAACTATTGACTGTGAAATACTACTTCCATAATTAACAAAGGGGTAAAACTAGCTAAGCATAATGAAAAAGGGGCATCCCAAAGTATTAAAGGAAAACAGGGTTGGGCATGGTACCATCCCAGGACTCAGGGAGACTGCGGCAGGAGAATCGCCCTGAGCTCCAGGCCAGCCTGGGCTATGTGAGTTCAAAGCTAACCTGCACTACGTGGTGAGACCCTGTCTCAAAATAAATAGACTAAATTAATTAAGTAAGTAATGAAAAAAAACTTTGGGTAACTTTAGATTCAGATACAATGAATAGTTTCAGATTTTAACTTAGTTCACAAATTTACAGCTATTTATGTTTTTAAAAATTCTGAGCAATCACTAAAAGAATGGAAATAACTGTCACTCAAACCAATTGTGTGTAACGGGGATTGAATATGTCCTACAGAGGATCCAAAGTGAATGCTGTCGTGAAGGAACAAAATATCAGAAATTCTACTAAGGGTCATTTCACATAAAAGGTAAGAAACAGGGCCAGGGCTGTAGCTCAGTGGTACAGCACTTGCCTAGCATGGATGAGGCCATGGGTTTGATCCCTAGCACTGCAGAAATAAAACAAAGGTCAGACACCATTAAGTTAGAACAATACTGAATACGTAGATTTCCTTGGGAGCATCAAAGCATGCACCAGGGATTTCAGGGCTTGAAGCTGACACACATTGGGAGACCAAATGCTTTTCTTGTAAAAGTGTGGAAACAAAGAATTTTAGTGTATTTTCCAGTTTCTTAGCTAAATTACAAAGATGCAACACATACGGATTAGCTTTCAAAGATAACCAAGGCAGCAGGGCGGAAAGCCATTTACTGACTGAATTTCAACGAAAGGCTGCACAAGGGAGATTGATGAGATTGGCTTATGATTGAGTGGACGCAGCCAGTGATGTCTCAGGGAGGTGTCTTTTCCAACTTTGTCATGAGAGCCAGGTATGAAAAGAAGCTCATTGAGAGCCCAATAATGAACTTCCTGTTTTATAAATCATTAATGAAGATTTTACAAATGCATGATATGGTCATAATTTTCTTAGTTTATGCTTATTTTACATTTATTTTTATTAGTGCACGTTTGCGGCACATGACCTTTCCATTCCTTGTGTGAGCCATGTGTGTGCATAACACGTCCTCACCACTTTCGTCCTCCCTCCCTTTCCTTCCTCTCCCTCCACCTCTTGATCCCTCTCCCATCTCAGAAAGATCTGTCTCCTGACTTCCTATTATCTATTTTTTATTTTGCTCTTCATTTATAATTTGGGTTTCTCACATAAGAGAAATCATGTGATATTTCAGCTTATGTGTCATATCTCATCTAACATCATTCAGTTTGTCTTATCTCATTCAAGTGTCCACAGGACTCATGTCTCATTAATGCAATAGACATTTTTATTTAAATATTGTTCATTTTACCTCGATTTTTGCTTCTAAGGTTTTTAATTTTTATGCTGTATAATATAAGGAATATACAGCAGTCCATATATATATATATATAACTTTTAAATTAGCATATATACAAATATTGAAAAAGCATGTGAATTTTTATCTAACTAATTATGGCACCACCCTGTTCATCAATGAGCTGTGCGAATGCCTTCCATCAAAGTTCTGTTTGGCCTCCTGCCTGCTCTGTGTTACTTCTCTTTCTTGGGAGGTGAGTGGGTATGGTTCACCACTATTTCCACTAAATAGGTGCATATATTTTTCTCTCCACTGGTCCCTGAAATCTTAGTACATTTCCTCTCCTATTCTACTGGGTCATTTTTGTTCCTTCATCCAAGAAATTACATCTTTCTAATCCTCTCTATGAAACCTTCCCTCCCAAGCCAGAAGCACATGAAGCTTCTATTCCTGTATTTTTACTCCCCACCCCCAAAAGTGTAGTGATTGTATTGGTTTGTTCATACTTTTAATTCAAAGTATATTTTAAAATTCACTGGAAGTTGTTTATGCTCCTTGTGGTGTTCTTCCTAGGTTATCTGGACAAAAAGTAGCATTCCCCTTATTATTCTAGGACACGGGAATAAGGTCTGAGGACCTGTGGTTAGAATCCTCATTTTGCTCACAAGCTGAGTACCCTTGAGCAAGCTGTTGTTTTGTTTTGCTTTGGTTTGGTTTTTGAAGTATTGGGGATTGAACCCACAGGCTTGTGCACATTAGACAAGAAGCAACATAGCCAACACTTTTATTTAACTTTCACACAGGGTCTTTCTAAGTTGCACAGGCAAGCTTTGAACTTGCCAACTGTCCTAACTCAGTCTTTTATGTATGTTTTTTTAAAAGAGAATAAAAAATAATAATAAAAAAAGATACGATATAGACCATCACTAAACAAGATGGTAGGAATTCACTAATGGTTGTTATATTGCTGTCTTCACATTAGTTGTTCAGATTACTAGATATAAGCATGTAGAATTGATCAAAAAATTTAAACAGTAACTGTTCCTTTCAATAAACCAATAGGTAACAGCAGTACAATTATCCCAGCAATGATTTATACATGCATATATTTTTTTTCCCTTTCTTTCTTTTTCTCCTTTCCTTCATCCCACTTGGAGAAGTTTCTTTCCCTTTCACAGTATCTGTTGTACCTTTTGGGTTTTATTCACTCTTTCAGGTTCTCACACTAGGGAGGCAATGCAGTACTTACACACGTGGGTCTGATTTAGTTCACTTATGAGTATGACTGGTCTCTAGTTGCAGCCATTAATTCCCAAAGACAGTTGGTGCCATGATTAATTTGGGGTAATCGATCTCAGTGTTGCTCAACTATTCCCCTTGTAACCACTTCCCTTAACTCTTGCAGACCCCAGGCCTGCTTCTCAGAAGAGATCATGGGTGTGAAGTCTTCTCCCTCCCACTGTGATCTACCAAGGCTTTCCCGCACTCACCTCACCTAACTTCCCGATCCCCACCCATTTTGATGTAACTCTCATGGTCTCCATAGGATTTAGAGTATCATGAAAAATAGGAAAATGTTGCTTTATTTTTGAGGTGCTTGGGATTAGGCCCAGGGCCTCTCACATGCTAGGCAGGCACTCTACCACTGAGTCACACTCTCTAGCCTGGAAAAGTTGATTTAAAAAAGTGAATGTTAACGTATTTCTTATTTTGGTTTTGAACATTTTGGACACTTGGTATCTGTCACTGCTTTCAATGTTACAGTATGAAGAAGATCGGCTTCCTGGGGGAGACAATTCTAAGTGGAGAAATCTCTCTTTTGTCACAAAAATAAAAGCCTAGGAATGTGTTTCTCTTCCGGTGACACTGTAAAAGAATGGGACAGATGACAGGGGCCAGTGGGACCAGGAGCATATGCTTACTTGGCAGTGAATCTCAAAGTGAAGGTGCTGGTGGCTGGGGCAAACATAACAATACAAAAACCGCCAGGCCATGTCAGGAAAGCAAAGGAAACCTGACAACCAGGGACAGGTAGTCTCCAATACATAAAATATATTTAGCTTTTCTAATAAAACCCACATACTTAGGTGCACCTATTCTGACACACAAATGGGATTCTAAACTATTTTTATTAGTACATGATACAGTACATAGTGTTACGTTCACCATGGGGAGTTAGTACACATATATAACACGTCTTAATTCTTTTTTCTTCCCCCTTTTTCCCTCCCTTCTCCCCTCCATTTCTTGGTCCCCCTCATAAATGGGATTTCTTAGATGTCAGTCTACAGTGCTTGAATCCCTGAGTCAGACTCCCGCACAAAGCTGAAAGCTCCTCTGAGAATGGAGGGCAGCAGTGGTCCGCCCCTGCAAAACTATGTCCGAGCATCCCTCCTCAGACACTTTGACCAGCAGCATGTCCAGACCCCAGCCCCACGAAGGCCTTCTTCCAGCTCATTCTAACTCAGGAAACCATTGACAGATTTTCCTCCTTCTCTTTCAGAGCTAACACCTGCATCTGACACTCAGGCCAAGAACCAAACAGCTGCCCACAGCTCAGTGACAAACTGACATAAACAAGCTACCGCTTGATGCAGTAATCAGCAGTTTTCCCAGTCAGTATTTCAAACATAGCCACCCCTCTCCAACCAGTGCTCTGGGAGTTTTCTCCTTACATTATTAGTACTGACATTATGAACTTTTAGAGTTTTTTTTTTTTTTAAAGAATCAAAACTGTACCATCTTCTAGTTTTGAGCATTTAGAATGTCTTTTCTATACTGGTCCTGCCCATAGCGACAAAGCACTTGTATTTAACATACATTTGGCTTAACAACATCCGTCTTTAAAATATTATGTGGCAAAAAAATAAAACAATATTTATTTATATGGAATATTTATTAAGCACTTTGACAGTTTAAAACTGTATCACCTGAAAATTTCAGATCTAGCTTATAAATATACTTTGCATTTAGGTTTATTACCCTAAATTAACAATTTCAGACTTCATGTTAACTAGTCTTACCCCTGAAATATTTCAAGAAACTATCTTCCTACTCAGTTTAATTTTTCTGTTGTCTGCTGTAAATCATTCAGCAAAATTTTTAAAGAAGGTCTTTGGTCAATGTACTTTTCTTAACCTCTTGGTATCTGAAATGTCTTCCAGTTGTCTTCATACACAAATACTAATTTGGCAGGGTATATAATTCTTGATTCAAAACTATTTTCCCTTAAAATTCTGGAGCTATTGTTACACTGTCTTCTGGCATTTAGAATTGTAAGAGAAACAAATATCAGGTCAGTGTGATTTTTGCCTCTTTATGGGTAACCTGCTTTCTCTGTCTGGACACTTGCAAAATTTTTTCTTTATCCCTGAAATTTAAAAAAGCCACTAGGATACATCTAGATGTAGCTTTTTTCTCATTAAATTTTAAAGATACCTCATGAGCCTTCTTCATTCACAGGCCTGTTTTGTTCTTCAACTCAGAAAGTTTTCTTCAGTTAGTTCCATGGTTATTGTTTCAGCTTCATTTGTTTTGTCTTGTTTTAAATATTCTTATCCCATGTAGATTGTATCTCCCAGATAGGCCCCCTACATTTCTCTTTTGCTCTCCTCTCCTCATCTTCTTTGGCATTTTCCTCTCCATTCAGTGAACGTTTATTACTTTCCATTTACTTCAGGAATTTTATTCTGTAACCAACACTTCTTACATGCCTCTTTTAAATCAAAGACCACAATCTCATCCATGTGGTCAGAACCACCTGCTTTATAATGAAACCCACACCGCTAATGAACTCTCATAAGATAGTATTTTCTAGAGGATAGTTATAGACTGGTATAGCAGTATCAAGAGTAGGAATTTTCTTGATTAGCTTTATTCCTTTCTTCTGAACTGCAGTTTTATGAACTTTTCAGTGGCTCTTCAAAATGGGGTCTGAAAACATGGTCTTCCCAAGCACCGGAAGGTGAAACAACTGGAACTCCCAATTTTAATGTGTAAGAGTAATTCCTTTAAAGCCACAGGTTCCTGCCTCAATGTTTAAAGCCAATCTTTTGTGCTGTGGCAAAAAAGAAATTTCTTGGTCTTCAGTAATACTGAAGAGTTGTAGAATGAAAATAAACATGGTGGAATTTCTGTTTCATTACATTGAGATACAAGCCTCTTTCTAAACTTTAGGAGATAGCTGCATTTAAAAATTATTTCTGAAGGAAGACTAAATTATAAATCTATATATCAAAGCAGGATGATTTATCCTTACCATTATTGAGATCAATTGATTTATCACTTCAAGTATTTTAAAAATAGTTTTCAGGAACTTTACATACTCTTTATTATGGCCAGTGCTCAAAAATTATTGAATTGGCAGCAATACAATCAGGTCATCGGAATGGAGTGGAATGCATCTGCCTGATTTGATGTTGAGTAATTGACAAAAAAGAGTTCGTGGCTCTATTGATCTACCAGAAGGTGGCCCGGTGCCTAAAGGGCAGTTAACAGCTGTTTGTGGAGGAGTCTACCGTTATAAAACCACCAAATGGTACAACTGGTTCTTTGAGTCTGCTCAGAAACACACAACCTAAACAAGTTCTCTCCACTAGCTGTCAGGGAGTCAAAAATATGAGGGGGACTCACCCCAACCAGATAATAAGTGCCACTAGCTGGCAGATGGCAGCCTCAAGCTGGCCTGACTTGGCTCAGTGGTCCTCCCACCTCAGCTTCCCAAGCAGCTGAGACTGTAAGTCTCTTTAGCAGGCTTTGAGTCAAGAGCCAGCTGCAGAGGTGTACACCTTTAGTCTCAGCTTCTTGAAGGCTGAGGTTGGAGAGTCGCTTAAGCCTGGAAGTTCAAGTCCAGCCTGGGCAACAGTGAAACCATATCTCAGAGGATAAGAGAAGAAAGGGTCAAGCTACTGTCTCCTCAGGGGAGAAAGTAAGGGCTACCAATTGAATCCAGCCCATTGGCATGGTCATTTGGCTGGGCCAGATCTTGAACATTAGACACGGCTTATACTCTGAGTTTGACAATGTCTCCATCAATCTGTACCGTCCTACACGAGCTGCAAACACCTACAGGCCTTGCCTTGCGCCCCAAAGCATCTGTTCCCAAGTCAGCAAAATAAATTGATGATCACTTAATCCCTCCCTTACTCATAACTGTATAAAGAAAGACTGGATTCTCTAAAGTATCTGTATAGCCTAGAAAAATAGAAAGATGTAGGCTGGGTCTTAATGAGCCATTCCTACAGGAATGCAATTTACCAACCCCTAATTTTTTCCTAACATGGGCTACCTCTTTGGATTCATCAAGAGGGCACTGTGGGTCTCAGGTGACTTGAATTTAAATTGCCAACCTTTTCTTTAGTAATATGATGTTTGTTAGAGCAACTACCTATCATTTATGGATTGATTACCTACACTTTCATATATTTTGAGAAAGAAGGAATCGTCTATTGTCCTCTCACTTCCTAGATCATTACTGAACAATTGGTTTTTGAAATGAATTCATGACCAAATAAGTGATGGGTGAATCAATGGAAACTGTGGTCCAGGAAGGGTGATTCTTCTGTTTAGCCATTTCATGTTTCATCAACAAGAAAATCTTTAAAAAGCCAAAGCCTTTGTTCAGTTTCTGCCTGATCTCTCTAATGGTCCCATGAAAGTTTAGCTTCCTTCCACAAAGGCATGTTTGCCATCTAATAGTTTTTTTAATAGAAGAGGGGGGCTAGGAGACAACTAATAATATTATATTAATGCAGATTAATTGGGAGAATGATTCTTCCTTATTCTGCTCATACTGCCTCATGCAGGCATTCTTTGGAGAAAGAAGTGGATATGAAACAAATCTTTCTTATCAGCCTTGGGCACCCACAGCAAAGTGCTGAGTACACAGAGGGTGACCAATGAATGCCTGGCTTACTTTACTGGAAACTGAGTTCCCAGACGTCTCTCACTGCTGCCATTGTTCCAAAGGAGTCAAGGTACAGTGGTCACACTTCAGTTCAGGGAAGGGCTCAGCTACTGTGCTTACAACTCTCACCACTGAATTGACACAGCCATGAGCACCAACACTGGCCATCTGAATGGATCTCAGAGAACTTGCTGTATCCCAGCAAATATCTAACTACTATTTTTGAGAAATGGAAGGCCTAGTATGTCTCCAAAGTGGCTATAGGACAGTTACTAGGAGCCACAGAAGAAAAAGAGAGAAATCCTTGTATCCAACAGGCAGGGAAAAACTAGGAAGGGCACTGGGTACAGGTTCTAACAGTGCAGCAGGGAAGTGGGCCAGGAGAGGGAGCCCCGTGGCTGATCTCAGAGAAGCACTTAGCCATCCTTTACTGCTTTACCTACTGCATGCTTCTGCTTTCGGGTGGCATTAGTTTCCTTTTGCCGCTGTAACAAATTTAGTGGCTTAATCGTCCAAATTTATTCTTGTAAATCTGGGTAAGAAATCTGAAATGAGTTTTACAGGGTTCAGATGAAGGTGTTCTGTAACTACATTCCTTCTGGAGGCTCCAACACAGTCTCTTCCAGGTTGGCAGCTCTGTAGAATTCTCAAAAATTGGCCTCTACTGTCCCACTGCCTTCCCTTCTTCTTACCTTCCTGCCTCCCCCTATAAGAAGGAGGATGTTCTCAAGGACTCTGGGATTTCCTTGAGGTAACAGAATAATCCAAGATATTTTCCCCAAGTCAGTATCCTTAACTTGATCAAACTTGAAAAGTTCTTTTGACTTGTGAAGCAGTACGTTTACAGATGTGGGGATGAGGCTGTGGATCTCATTGAGGTCAAAGTCCCCATGGCTGCTTTTCTAGGTGCCCTTGAGGTCTAAGCATTGAGGAATAGGTAGAAGACATGGCAAGTGGCTGAAGAAATTACCAGGAAGGGTGTGAGTAGTGAGATTTGAGCAGGTAATAAAAAAGCATTGAGTAGGAAAGACAGAGCAGAAGAATTATAAAGATGACAGATGTCAATATCATGGACATGAGGAACTTCCAAGAGTCTAACTCCAAAGGGCCTTCAAAAACATGGGTCCAGCCAGGCACAGTGGAGCATGCATATAACCTCAGTTACTTGGGAGGCTGAGGCAGGAAAATTGTGAGCTCAAAGCCAGCCTGGGCAACTTAGAAGGATCCTGCCTCAAAATAAAATGGGCTGGGGATGTAACTCAGTGGTAGAGTATTTGTCTAGCATATCCCAGACTCTAAGTTCAATTTCTAGTGCATGCGCACATATACACAGTGTTTAGGTAAATGCTGAATAAAGGCTTTTTAAAACCCCTTTAAGCAAGAACACAACCACAGCAACGTGTTAACTGGAGTAGAGGAATCAAATTCGTCCAACTCCTTTATCTCTGGCTCTCCATTAGGATCAATAGGTAGCAGATGAAAGATCCAAGAGTCCAGGGAAAATTAAAACAGAACTCTTCAGAATGACCTATGCAATACATTTTATTCCAGTCTTGGAGGCCCACATTTGCTATGGGGATTGTAAGCAGGAGGACTTCACCTTTTTTCCAGGACAGTCTATAGGTACAGGGTGGCATCATGTGGAACGAAAAGACTCATATTTAGCTATGTCTGAAAAGTGGAGAGGCCTTCCATACCTCAAGCCACTGAGGTACCCTACAGGTGGGGACAGCAAGCGGCTCCTAAGTGGCATTTCTTCTGCTTCATGGAAGCCAGACTGAGCAACTCTCCCTGGAAACCATTCATGTCCCTCCCTTACAATGGGGAACAAGGAAGGTGTTTTCCACAGTGTAGAAGTAGAAAACCCAGAGCGGGAAAATAAACCCCAAGAGCAAGAAGAGAGACCTAGAGCCTTGAGCTGAATAACTTGGGCCCCATGTGGCCACTAGGAGCAAAAACCAGGAGGAGAGAGAAGACCTCTGCTGACAGCAAAGAGACTGTGAAGCAAGCCACGGGAGAGAGACCAAGGGGCTGGGGCCGGCAGAATAAGCACAAGGATCTGCAGCCCTAGCAACAGATTAACAGCTGGACACTGTGATTCTGATAGAGGGACCCGGCATTTCCAAAAGCACGCATTTGGTGCAAACCTACTATCTTCTCCACTCAAAAACACTGCTTGGTAAGCATTTATTACTGATCTTCTGCATACAATTGGGGTAGACAAACACAGGTGAGACAGTCTCTTTCCTAGGGAGGCTCAGACACACAAATAACCACCAAGAAACAAACCTCAGAAAGGATGGCCAGCTCAGTTAGCCAACTCCAACTGGGAAAATGGGCCACATGCTAAAAAGACGCAATAACACAACCGAGAGGAGAAAGGAGTAGCGGGAGTCACCAACCTGGCTTGCTAGGATCAAAGAAGGAATTTTCTGTGGCTCTTTATTTACTTTTTTTTACTGGCAGTGCTGAGGATTATTCCAGGGCCAATTTTTCAGGACCATGGATCAAGATTCAGTAACTACCTGTACAGTGCTAGGGGGTATGCAGTTCATTTGAGATAGTTAAATTACTTGATAAGCTGAGGAAGTTTTCTAACTTTTTAGCATCTCTACAAACTGCATCCTTCTCTAATATTCTCTTATTTTTTTATGTCTTATTTTAAGAGCCTCCAGGAAAGATTGCTTGTATCAGAAATAGCTTGTACCCTAGGAAATCTAAGCAGGAGTCTGAAAGGGATGCACTCTTTCCTAAGTGAATCTACCTACACCCCACCCACTCAGTCCACCGGAAGCGAGTAGGAAAAGGTTACAGGATTAATGTGAAAACAGGAGCACCAGCATGCAGTGATTCACCAGTCTGTTTATCTTTAGAGAGCTAAATAAAGCAGAACACTTGAGCATCCGTCTTTTTCTTTATTCTAACAGCATTCTTTTTCTCTTGGAAATCAACCACAAATCACCTTGCCCTTTTTTCATGAAAGCTTTCACTGAGGACTAGAACTCAAGTGGGGTTTTGTTCCCCCTGAAATTTTAATGAAATCTTAATGCTGTCCTGTAAAATGTGAGCAAGGAAATGAAAGACAGGACATGGACCTTTAACCTGTTTATCAAGGCACATATTATATAGCTTGTGCTGTGAAAGTCTCAATTAAAAATATGTTAGCTCATCAGTCATTTGAGTCTGGAAACATTTAAATAATTAAGTTGTAAACCCAGGCAGCACCCAAGAATGCCTATGACCCTGGCCTTGTCTGCTCTGCTTCAGTAAAGTCGAAAGATACCCCTAGAGCTGAAGAAATGTGACCCAAAGCCTTGCGTTTTAGTTTTATGCCCAAAATAATAAGTTACTACCTCTGCTTCTAGAGTTAGACTATGAGAAGCCCGTCCTGCATGCTGCTTCCTGTACCCAATTAGCCTTTACTGTGTCAACTGACTGCCTTACCTTAGTTCATATATATTTTAGTGACCATCATCTAATCGACTTCTTAATAGGAAATGCTGTTCCTTGCCCATCTATATTTCGCAGCAAATGCGTCACACTTTAGGAAGGTTTCTAAATTGGTTCTTACTATAAGATCTAAAACTGTCTTGCTTCTAAAACCTGATTTGAAAATGTAACAGTAAAAAGACTGACTTTAGGAAGCTGTATGTTATTCCTCAAAGTATGATACAACAATCTTCCTCTTGGGGACTTCTGCCACCCGCTGATATGTTTATACAAAGGCTTCTGCTCACACAAGCTGATTAGAATAAGAAGGGTCCTGTGATGTCAAACATCCCCACGGACCTGCTTCACCCCACTTGACAGCCATGGCAGCCAGCAATTCTGACCTGGTTAATGAGAGCAAATCTGGGCCAAGTGTTTTGTGGTGGCTCCAGCCCAGGCTCTGCGCACACGTGCACTGCTCGGGCTGCTGGCCCCAAACCAATGGATGGCCAGCTCCAAAGGACACTCATGTGCTGGCCGGGCTGTCCAGGTGAAGGCCAGGGCTAGACTTGCTCCTTGAACTGCAACCAAGTCAGGGGCTTTAGATACTTTATCTCCTGCAGGCAGCTATGACACCAGTTTTCATTTTGAAGGGAATGGGTCATGCTCAGTCTATGACAATCCCTGTGTATTGCTGTTTTCACCAGAATTCTGTCATGGGTTCCAGACAGCACTGGTGAAAACTACCAGCATTCTGCTAGTTGCCCTTCAATGGCATGTCAGGTGAGTCGCTGCCAGAAACACAGGTTTGTTTTACAGATTCACCCTATCAACACTCACATATGGAGCACCTACTAGTGAGGGACCCTCACTGGAGGGCAGGATGGGGCTCTGAGGAGTCACAATGGGGCAGGGGCACTGCATAGCCACAAGGCCGCTCATTTTGACTGGGAGGAGGACAGGAGAAACGGACAAGTACAGGGTCCTTGTACAAAGCGAAGGGTACTTTAGAACTTTTAGTCACAGTGGGGAGAGCCCAGGAAAAGTCCACACTAGAAATAATGTCAACTATGAGAGCATGGAGGAACGAGTGCTGTTACACTAGAACCTGCACCTCGCTTTGTCTTTTTGGTTGTTTGCAGTGCCGGGGATGGAGCCTCAGGCCTCACATGTACCAGGCAAGTGCTCTACTGCTGAGCTACATCTCCAGCCCGCTTTTCCCTTTTTGGGGGTGGGGTAGTAATGGAGATTGAATCCAGGAGTTTCACACTGAGCTACATCCTCAGCACTTTTTTATTTTTTATTTGAGACAGGATCTCACTATACTGATCAGGCCAGGTTCGAACTTGTAATTCTTCTGCCTCAGCCTCCTGAGCTGCTGCGTCAATGTGCCTGGCCACTCCAACCTTTTTGAAGGGAAAACGTGTCCAAGTGCACCTACCACAATTATTATCTCCCCATAAATTCCTCCTGGGCATTCAGTATTGAGAGAATCAATGACTCAGCTGAAACTTAATCAGATAATGTAGAAATCATTTTACAAACATCGAAGTGCTCCACATTTACAAATCTTATTAATTTTGAATGTGAACAAAGTCAGGAGGAACTTCTATAGATAAAATCGAGTTCCGCTTAAATCGCTCAGCCCTATTTCTACTTATTTTGTTTTTATGAATAAATGCCCATTAAAAGTATGAAAAAAGGACCAAAAATGGACCCCAAAATACACTTGCTGTGCTGTTAAAGCTGAGTTGAGAGTCTCTTTTGTAATTATCAAAGCAAAAATGAAGATATGCCAGTGATCTCTAAGACATTTAGATAGTGCTTCTCAGTCACCCCACTAATTTTTCCAGGTCCAGCTCTGGTGCTGTTTTTCTAGAAAGCCTTCTTGGCCAACTGAGGCCAGCAAGGTACCCAGCTTCCTCCCTGTGGCCCTGTCTCCCTTGCCTTGAATGTTCACTATATGGTGCACCAATGCCCAGTGAGGTGGGGCCACAGTTGGCTTTGAATTCCCAGCATCTAACACTACACACCTGACACCTCACAGGTGTCCAATAAATACCTGCTCCATATATTTATGCATATACCTGAGACTTCTTCCTTCAAACAGCTAAGAATTTTATGAGCTTGGGATTCTTAACAACAGCAAACCTGTATAGCACAGACAATAAATAAAAAAGGACTGGAAAACTGTATACTTCTGCAGGTGGTAGGGAGGCTTCATAGACACACAGGACAGGCACAGGAGGGGCCATCACAGGGCCGATGGAAACAGCATAAGGGAGTGACCAATCAGAAAGAGGATGAGTCACCAAGCCAGAGACTGTGCTGTGGAGGATTAGCCTACGTGAGTAGGGTTCCTGAGGTGCACAAGTCCAGTGTGAATGGTACATTCTGGACTTATTGGAAAGCTTTGGGTGGAAATGTTCCAGCTCACCAGGGGTCCTATGTGCACCTGTGCTCTGTTTCCCTGGAATCATGAGACCATGCAACGAACGTACTAAGTCATCTGGCACAGGAATAGCAGGGCAGGTCCTCTCCTCCTTGGTGTCTTCAAGCCTGCCCCTGACGTCTGTGGGGTTTGAGGCAAGCACATGTGTGGAAGTCCACCTCCTCTACACCTGAACATTTAGAAGTCGTAAGTCAAGACAAATGTACGCTAGCCTCCAGCCTTACCAAATATCCCTCATGATGGCCTGGAGTCTTCCCTGCTCATGCCATAGCCAGAGCCCTGGGATCACAGGAAAGCACCATCATACCCAACTGTGATGTGCATTTCTTTACCATGGTACCATCAGCTAGTAAGAAGACATAAGGCTTTCTCTGTCTTAGATGTTCATATACAGAAGACAGTTCATTCTGATAGCAACAGATGGATATGTAGATAGTTGTTAAATCCTAGAGTGATGTCTGAGTCTAAAAAGTTCACTGACTGGGGTTTGCCTGGCCTTTTCCCTTGCTCTTTTTTTAGCTGCACACACCTTATGTAAATACCTGTGTGCTGCACAATCCAGGCCGCTGAAATTAGCTTTCTAACACTGATTTTCTATTAGGGCACGTACACAGCATTTGGAAGGTGATATGATACGCTGTTTTCTTCTTGATTTGTGTCTTAAAGTAACAGGCTAAGAAACCTCAGGCTGACAGATATTTGCTCCAGAAACATATTCTGAGTTGCACACTGGCTTTCCCTGCCAGGAGATTCAGCCAGAAGCTCATCAGGACTCAGGGAAACACTGTGATGTCTCCCTGAACAGGGATCCCCTGGCCTCATGGTGGGGAGTTCTTAGAAGAGTTCTGTGGCACATGACAAGTTTTAATGAGTCCAGGGCCAAACCCAGGGACAATACTAGAGTAAAATTCAGATTTATATACAAGAAACCCTGTAAGTTTGAATGGAAGACACTCAAACTTTTAATTTCCTAGGTAAATCAATTTTACTTTCAAATAAGTACCTTTTCTTTTAATCACTAAGTAATGGTGAATAAACCAGTTCTAAACCCTGATCCCACAGTTTAATTATTGGGCATAGAATTTTACTCATTGTGATATTCTGCAGTGAACTCAACCTGAGCACAGCTAGCACAGGTTTCAGTGCATTGCTGAGTCAGGTCACAGGTTGCTTAGGCATTTTCCATCTACTCTGATGAGTCTAAGATTTGTTTTGTGATTTTGCCTGCTCATATGGTCTTTACCTGGTTTTCCAGTGAGCTGGAGTGTCTTATTATTTTTGGTAATATTAACCAGTTTGCATAAGGCCAGTGCAATGGGATAAGTTATGGGTCACCCTCTAATTCACAGGTTGAACTGCAAACACAGGCGAGTTGGCTGCACAGGGTGGAAGACAGACGGAGGTCACAGGACAGGGCAAAACCAACTCACAGCCCAGGACCTTATGATTGTTCAGACATAGAGCTCTTTTAAAAGGTGACAAAATTAGCCAGGTAGCTGTTGCCTCTGGGAGGCTGAAGCAGAAGGATCCTAAGTTTGAGTCCAGCCTGGGCAGCTTAGCACCTTAGCGAGATCCTGTCTCAAAGAATAAATAAAAAGGGCTGGGGATGGAACTCAGTGAAAAGGCCATGTGTTCAATTCCCACTACTGCAAAAATAAGCAAAAATATAAAGTGAGGCTGTTAAAATGAACCCCAATCTAAGCTGTCTGCTGTCTTTATAAGATGAGAAAATTTGGACCCAAAAAGAGACAAAGAGGGATGATGGGTGAAGACAGAGGAAAGATCACCCGCAGGAACAGCGAGAAAAGTGGTCACCACAAGCCAGGTAGGGAGTCCTCTGAGGAAATCACACTACGACTGTGAACTTCTAACTTCTGGAAGCAAGAGACAATAAAATTTCCACTACTACTTAAATAAATCTCTGTTATTTATGAAATAAATCTCTACTCGCTCTGCGGTATTTTCTCACAACAGCCTCAGTGAGCTGATATAATTAAAATGCTTGTCGCTTGAATGCTGGGTTACACTGACTAGTAAAATCTGAGACTGGTGAGAAGTTTTGAAGGCCGGGCATGGTGGCACATGCCTATAATCCCACTTTTTCTTTTTCTTTGTCCTTTTGAGACAGGGTCTCGTTATGCAGTTCAGGCTGGCCTTGAGCTCACTTTGCAGCTCGGACTGGTCTTGAACTTGTGACAATCCTCCTGCCTCAGCCTCCCAAGTGCTGGGATTACATGCCCGGCTGGTGAGACATTTTGATCTTTGATTCAAAGTAGCTCATAGTTATAGGACTTTTCCATTCTCTCTTTCTTCTTAAGTTGGTTGTAGCAAGTCAGATTGTCTTTAAGGAACACATACATTTAATAGTTTTGAGCATCTGTTGAGCTGTTTATAATGTCCTCTTGTTACCCTTTAATCTCAGCAACCTCTCTAGATGTGCCCCTTCCTCATTTCCAATACTACTCATGTTTTCCTGCATCTCACCAGAGCACCTAGGGGTGTGTCATTCTCACTAGTCTTCTCGTAGGAGCAGCTTTGGGCTTTACAGATCCTTACGTACTTGTTTTCAGTTTCATAAATTCCTCTGGTGGTGGCTCTGAGATTTCCACGGAGGGTTCTTCCCACCCACGGAGAAAGCTCAGATGTGTTTCCACCAGCACACCTCTATGTGGTCAGTCTTACCTACAGGATGCCCATAAAATTTGGAAAAAAATGCTTCTATTTTCTCAAAAGAAAGTGATTTTTTTGTAATTAGATCTCTTTGATACATTTTAGATATACACGGTGATCACATTCATCACAGAGAATTTGTGCCAGTACACGGTATAACTCACTTTTTTCCTCACCCCCTCCCCTCCCTTCAAGACCTCCTCCCCTTCCCATTCAAAACGCTTTGTTTCCATGTCTTTCTTTTCTCACTTAAAAAAAAAAAATTCCCTGTCCCCTTCCTCCTTCCCTTCCCTATTCAAACATTTTCCTCCTTTTTCACGATACCTATTATAAATTTTGGTCCTATTTACACGTTCAGTTTCTTACACTAGAGAAACAAAGCAGCATTTACATATGCGTGTCCTATTTATTTCAGTTAAGAGTATGGACTCAAGGTGCATGTATTTTCCTACAAATGTCCTGAGTGTTTCCTCCTTTATGGCAGAGTACTACTCCTTTGCATAAAAAAACCCCACATCCTTCTTCACCAGTTGATGGGCACTTGGGTTGTTTCCAAGATTTGTCTATTACAAACTGTGTCACTATAAACACAGATGTGCATATATCACTGTGGTGTGAAGCTTTAATTTGGGGGGGAAGGTGATAATGAGGGGAATGGCTGGGTCAAATGGAACCTCTATCCCTATTTTTGTGAGAAATCTCCACGCTGATTTCCACAGTGGTTGCACCAGTCTAGACTCCCACGAACAGTGGAGAAGGGTTCTTTCTCCCCATAGCCCTGCCAGCATTTGTTATTGGTTGATTTCTTGATGATAACCATTTTTTCTGGAGTGAGATGGAATCTCAGTGTTGTTTTAATTTGCATCTCTCAAGTGACCAGTGATGTTGAATATTTTTTCATATATTTATTTGCTGTGTGTATTTCTTCATCTGAGAAGTGTATTCATCTCAGATGCCCTATTTTGGATTGAGTCTTTAAGTTTAGGAGGTCTGATTTTATTTTTAGTTCTTTATACGTTCTTGATAATAATCCTTTGTCTGAGGAACAGCTGGCGAACATCTTTTCCCACACAGTAGGTTATCTCTTCACTCTGTTGGTGCTTTCTCTTACTGTGCAAAAGCTTTTTAATAAGATAAGATCCCAGTTGCCCATTATGATAGTTCCTGTATGATCTGGGTTTTACTGATAAAGTTTTTGCCAACACCAATGTCTTCAAGGGTTTTACCTATTCTATCTTCCAGCAAATTTAATATTTCTGCTTTAATATTTAGATATTTGACCCATTTCAACTTTAATTTAGTGTCTGGTGAAAGATATGGGTCCAATTTTAATCTGCAACATGTACAAAGCCTGTTTTCCCCACAGTGTTTATTAAAGAGGCTATCTTAAAACAAAGAGTTTTTTAAGAATCTGAAGACCACTGAACCACTGGACCAATGAGTCTATTTCTCCCATATCATAACTTTTAGTACTCATGGGTCCACATATTTCTATTGACAGCATTAGTGAGCATCAATTTATAGCCAGGGAAATCTTTCCACCTTGGTCAGTGCCAGAACCCTTCTAAATTGGGATCCTGTAATTCTATCCACTTTTATAAGATCAATTATATTAAGTACAAAAAAGCTTTAGAAGATCTTTCACTGCCAGTAATACAGAATTTGTGCTGAGTGTTTGTCAGTTCGCTCAGTGGGCCCAAGGGAGATTTTCACAGGTGAGGTCCCAAGGTTAAAGAATACATGTGTGCAAGACATCAGCAACAACAGCAGGCAGCATGGAGCACAGCAGAGAGCCAGAGAAAGAACCGCCTGCATCTTTATTGTATAATTCTTACACAGGTTGTTGTCTCATATTTACATTCTTACATAGTGTTGTAACCAGTGCATGTGTGTTTACCTGTGCTAAGTCGTGGTTACATAACTGTATCCTGTTATGCGCATTCACTAAACAAGCAGGGTCATGTCCTTGGGTGTCCTTAGAGGCCCCTGAGATTGAAGCAGTCTGAGTGGTTCTTGACAGTGTTGGGTCAATGTTTTACTCTGAATAACCATTCAGGTAGAGTTCTTATGGGGTAGGTGAAAGAATATTTTCTCTTAGCTTCAAAACTCGGGCTGGGGATGTAGCTCAAGGGTAGAGCACTTGACTAGCATGCATGAGGGCCCATGTTTGGTTCCTAGCACTGTAAAAAATGAAAGACCAACTAAACAACAAACAAAATAGATAAGAAAATTTCTTGCTTTCCAAAATCTTATTGCTGAATGGAACAACCATTGGTGAATTCCTACCATCTTGTTTAGTGAAACTCTGTATTATCTCTAATGTTTTATCTAATAATTATTTTGTTATTCTCTTTAACAGTTTGAACAAACTTCCATTCTTACATCTGGTAATCTGAACAACATAGTTGAAGATAACAATATGTAATATAACAATGACTGTTAATTCCTATCATTTTGTTTTGAAACCCTGTATCACTTTTAATGTTCTTGCTTTGTTTTGTTTATATTTGAGATGTTGGTATGCTGCTATTGTTCTTTATTTTCTTTCTTTTTTTTCTACTCTTTTTAAAATAAAAAATTTCAAAAATCTTATTACTATAGTTTCTTGAAAATGTCTATAAAGAGGGAGCAGAGTTTTTTTTATTGTCAACCCAGATTTGACCTTTCAATTAATCTTATATGAGAAGCTAACAGATTTTTTTGTTTTGTTCTTTTTTTTTTTTTGGCGGTACTGGGGATTGAACTCTGGACCCTGCGCCTGCTAGGCAGGCGCTTATTCCACTGAGCTCTATCTCCAGCCCTGAGAAGCTAACAGATTTTAGGTACAATTACTGTATTACAGATCACTACCATAAATCCCTTATTGTAGCTGAAAGGTTAAGTGAAAAGTAACATTAGAGGACCGGGGATTAGCTCAGTGGCAAAAGTGCCTGCCTGGCAAGTATGAGGTCCTGAGTTTGATTCCTGGTACCCACAAAAAAAGTAAGATTAGAGGCCACACAGAGTGGCGTGTGCCTATAATCCCAGCAAGAGGACTGCCTAAAGTTTAAGGCCAGCCTGAACTACATAGTGAGATCCTGTTAAAAAAAAAAGAAAGTAACGTTAGATTGTTTTGTTAATATGAACCTTTGGTCAACATGAATCATCTAAAATCAGCCTTTGATTCTGTGGACAGAAATAACTTACAGACTTATCTATATGATTTGACATAGTCTATCAATGCCTTTAGAACGTCAGTATCACAGATCACTGTCAGAAATTAAAGTGTAAGGTTTCTTGGAAAAATAAAATGAAGATTCAAATGCTGAATAAGACCCTAGTTCATTCTTTGTCTCTCTCTCTGTCTCTGTCTCTGTCTCTCTCTCTCTCTCTGTCTTTCTGTCTGTCTGTCTGTCTCCTTCTCTCTCTTTCTGTCACACATTTGCAGCCAAGTAATTTGATTTAAACTTTAGAATAATTATCATGTCTACCCACCATGGCAAATAAATGATTGTCTGTCTTCATGTGCATGATGTGGACCAGAAGCAGTAATTAGCTGAACTTGCAAGCTAATTACCATCAGAAGAAAAATTACTCAGCAATAACAAAGATCCCAATTGCTGAGACGAAGACTTCTCTTCCATTTAATATGATGCAGAAGGCCAGAGTCTCATCCAAGTGCATAACAATGTGTTTCCAAGGTTTATGTTTCGCTTTAAAAAAGAAACAAAAAGTGCCCCTGCCATGACGTGGTCCCACTTTAAAATCCTTGTTGCTGGGCTCATCCACTTCCTGTTTCAAGAGTCAGGGCTATGTGAGGTTCCCAGCCAAATCTAATCTGGAACAGAAATTACCTGGGAGGTCACATTCTTCCACATCCTTTGGTGGGGTTTGAGGGAAAAATCACCCATGCAGGTCATTCACGCACAAATGTTTTTTGAGTGCCTGTCTGTGGCCACAGCAGTGGAACCTAGGGGAGTTTCCACGATCAGAGAGTGTGCTTCTGGGACCTGCTTAGTCTGTTAGGACACAGTCCTCTCAAGATGTCACCCGCAGGCCTCTGCATGCTCCCTCAGCTGAAGGGCTGGCGTGGGAGTCTGCTTGGTGTGTGAGTCTCTTGCAGCTGTTTCTGAACCCCCTACTTCTCTCCTGGAGCCCTAGGCTAACAGTGATCTTCATTCCTTATGTCTGCAGAGTGCTCCCTGCCTGGGTATCTCAGTTTCTACTTTGAACTTGTCCAAGTCAGTCTCTCTACAGGGACTAACGGGCTGCTTCTGACCCTTCCCAGCAGCTGGAATCCTGCTCCCATGAACCACCTGCTTCCCCAGGTGACTTCTCAGCTGTGTTGCCAAAGTCTTCACACCCTTTGGTGCAGGTAGCTCCCCTTCAGCTGTACTCCTCTCTCGCCTCTGTACCCCGCTAGGGTCTTCCACGGGGCCCGCTCAGTGCACAAGTCGAGCGCCAGGTCTGCTCTTCCCATCAAAACTCCGTCTCCATTTGTGCAGTGACAGACTAAGCTGTAAAGAAGGGCTTCCCGAACCTGGGCAAGAGAAAGCAGGCTCTCATGCTTCCCCAAGGCCAGTGTCCCAGTTTAGATGAGCATGCTCTCCCAACGCCACATGTGCTCAAAGGCGGAGCTTTGGAAAAGTGATTGGGTTGCAAATGTGCCGTGGCCGGCTTGCTATGAGAAGACAGGGTCTGGACAGAAAAGGCGCATCACTGGGCACGCGCCCTCCCCCTCCCTCTGCTTCCTGGTGCTCTCTGCCAGTCTGCCACAAGGAGAGCAGCTCTCTCCACCAGGCTCCTGTGCCATGCCGCCTTGTCTTGGAGGCAGCTGACTGTGGACTGAAATGTGAGCCAAAATGAACCTCTCTTCCTTTCCCTTGCAGGGCTTGGGTGAAAGGACAAGTGACTAAGTGAGCCAGCATCAGGAGCTCCTGTCCCTGTCCCTGTCCCTGGCTCCCAGCCTTACCTTCTTTTCTGCCAAAGTACCCACGTCTTACATTACTCAGCTCCCCTTCATCCCATGACTCAGGTGCTACAAAAGTATCTTGTGCCCCAACTCAGCCATTCCTTCTGACCCTGCACTCATCCCTCCCCCGAAGCGCGGAGCCAAGGTGATCATTCAAGTCTGACTTTTGTTGGTGAAGAGATTGCTGTTCTGTTAGATGAAACACATTTGCTCTCTGATACACACTCAAGGCGAAAATTGAAGTGTTTGTTGAATAATCACGTCAAATCCGACACACTGTTTGGCCGTCCTGGAGTCTCCCAAGCTGGATTAAACTCTCCCTGAGGTTGCTCAGGAAATGCCACCAAGCAAAGGCCACCTCTTGGCAGCATGACTAGAGGTAATGTGACACTGCTTGTTCCATTCTTTATTCTTTTTCCTCCAGAGCTGTGAATATGTGATTCATAGGAGGATAAGTTTATTCCTCCTGAGCAGCTGGGGCAGTCCATTCCCTGCAAGGCAGGAATCAAGATGCCCACCCAACACTGTGAGGCTCAGCAGGAAGCCACTTTTCCTTTGACCTCTGTTTATATCTGGCTCTCCAATTTTCTGGTCTCAGTCCATAGTAGATTCTCCAAAATGACCAAAAGCCCCAAGGGATGGTTCTGGTTAGCAGTTAACAGCTATAGCAGGAAGCAAATAAAAAGAATATTCTCATGGGATCTGACGATGGGTAAGAGACGCTTGGTATAACACAGCAGCAGGAAACCCTGATACAGGAGGGACCCAGAGCTAACAGGGAGCAAGGACAGTCAGCCAGTGGATGAAAGAGCCTTGACTACCATTCATAAGTCCATTCCATTGTCAATTTTTATTAAGAATACCCTGCATGCCAGGCAGAGAAGAAGCAGGGATAACAAGACACACTTCCTACCTGCTAGATCCCACACACACCTGGAAGTCCTTCTTCACCTAAGCACTTCTTACTCAATGCCCCTCTCTGAGTATGATGCCTGTCACCTACCACAGCAGTCCAAGTATCTTCTAAACAATGACTCTCTCAATAAATAATGGTTTTCATCTAATAACTGGTAAGCAAATATACTGAGACCAGTGCCCCAATGCCCCAATTCTTTGGGGAGAGAATTGGCAAATCGAGCTGAGAAAATTGGAGTGTTAGGCTGGTAATACGTACAACACCTACATGAGCCTCACTCACGCCATGATGACGCACTGCACTCCAATCAAGACAGCAGCGTCTACAGTTCTGTTGCCGGTCTCTTTTCATAAGTTCTTGCCAGAGGGTCAGCCTTTGTGATTCAGCAAAATGCAAGCATTGTGTCACTGGATAATTTTAGGATAAATTCGGTGTAAAGTAATGTTCTACCAACCACAAAAGTGAGACAGGAATAGTGTTTTTGCTATGGATGGTTCTCCGTAGCTGACAATCTGAGAATTGCTGCTAGCAGGCAGTTCTGTAACCCAACAAGGGTTTTTATCAACTAAATCACTCTTTAGTAAAAAGGGATGCAATTTTCTCAGTTCACAGAAATGGACAGATTGTGGTGGATGCTTTTTATTGTTACTGTGTGTCACAGTGAAATCACTGGTACCTCAGTGGCCCATATCTTGGATATTACAGCAAGAATAGTTGCCACATAGTTACATTCAAAGACAGGAACAGAAACCTAACTCATTTTTAAAGTCTCTGAGAAGTCTTTATATCCAAAATAGGAAGAGTCAGTATGGTGCTGCTAATTAAAGTATGTAAATGTTGTCCACATGTTTTAAGGGCATCAGAGTTTCAAATCAGATTCTATTTGTGAATGCTATTATTTATACAACTTTACACTTAAATTCTGTCATCGTTTCTCTTTTAATACACTTGTAGCCTTCAACAAAATCTTGGGAAAGTCACCAATTTTCTTATGCCCTTTCTGCCACTGTCAAATATATAAACACATATTTAAACAGAAAGCCAGAAGACTGAAATTCATTCATTTACTTAAATAATTTGGAAAGTCGAACATTGCCATATCTAACAAGTGATTTCTTATCTTGCCCTCATTCCTTCATTTTATATCGGATCCTAGCCACTAGACCACCAGGGACCTGCTCCTTCATTTATATCAGGAGCTCCTTCTCATGTCGGCAAAACCATTCATAGACATAAATAGTAAGGATTCCATACGTCGTGTTGTTCACTGATTCGTTGCCCTTTCTCAGATGGGGAGGCTGTTTCCAAGTGTTTTCTTACTATTATGAATAATATGATGATGATTATCATTATATAATCAATTCTGATCATTCTTTAAGTTGCATGAACAAAATTACTAAAGAAAAGATAAGGCAAGTTTTTAAGATTTGTGACTGAATAGCCAAACCATCTTCCATGTATCTGCATCAAGTCAAATCACCTGCTTTGTACCCATGTACCCATTATTTGTACGTGACAATTTTGGACTTAAATTTATCTTATTTTCCTTCTGGTTCCCTCACCATATAGCTTGTTTCACAGCATGTTGTATAATTTTGATTTGTGAGCTCATGTCCAGTTGAGCACTGTACGGGCAAGGTGGGAAACCTAGGCTGAGATTCCTTTTCTAGAAAGAATTTGCTCTGGATTGTGCAGGGGGTCCCGTGAGGCTAGAACCTAGACCCACTTGGAATTATTATTTTGAGTTGGCATTTACAGGTCTAAACTATAAATTCTAGCTTCAAACTATGCTTACCAACTTTTACTGGAGCTGTTTTACCATTCACCACCCAGCAGGAAATGGGGACATTTTCCCGTCTCTCCTTAATGACAGATTTTTTTCCCCTAGCTTTGCCATTTTTGAAGCCACAGCCTTCAGCTTGGGGTTAACCTGACATCTGGAGCCATGAAGACCAGCGCCTTGGTGCCAGTGCCCAAGAGGCTGCCGTTTGCTGTCCTTCCATATAACTCTCAAGACAGGCTGGGTTTGATGAAGGTGGTTGGGGGAGGCTGACTTGCTCTTCCCATCACCACTTTCAGGTTAGTTAGAGACACAAACATAGTCTGCTGTGGTCAGCACAGGGACACCAGATAACCCCATGCCCTGCCACACGGAGAGTCGAGGACTTCACCCAAGGCCTTCGAATATCAGTAAGACAGCTGAGGTGAGCCAGTTTCAGTGCCTGCTGGTCTCTCCAGAAGCCAACTGCCTCTGGTTTGGGCCCAGAGGAATTTCCATGGCTTTTGGAATTTCAGCTGGGCATTTGACGGGATGTATCTCTTTTTGACCCTCCAATTTGTAGGGTTCTTTTTTTTTTTTTTTTCGGGACCGGGGATCGAACTCAGGGCCCTAGTGCTTAGCGGCAAGCACTTAGCCTGCTGAGCTGTACCTCCAGCCCGAATTTGTAGGGTTCTGCAATGAGAGACTTTTCCAGGATATCTAGTCCTCTGCATTGCCAGATGTGGTCCCTTCTGTCACCCCCAGACTTCCTCTCTCCCCCACTACCCAGGAGTCTTAGCATCCAGCTTACAGTTTTTCCCTCCCGCCAGCTTGTTCTGAGCCACGTCAGCATCTGTGTGCCTGACCCATTTGACATCTCAGTCTTTCAACTCTTTCAGCGCCTCCTTCTCAGCCATCTCTTACACTTCCAATTCCCCTATTGAACTACCTCTGGCATTTCCAGCCGTTCACATGGGCTGCTGGGAAAATCAACAGAAGCTGCAGATTCTACCGCTTATATTCAAGTTCTGTGACTGGAGCCTTTCAACTGTGTTCGACATTTTCATGATACACAAGTTTTTTTTCTTCCAGCAAACCTGTGACACTCTTCAGGACACTTCACAAAGGAATTGTCCTCCTACTTCACAAAAGAAATGGCAGCCATGAGGGAACTTCACTGAGCATTCTTGCTACCAAATCACATGGGGGGGGGGGATTGGAGCTTTCAAAATCACCCCTGAGAAATCCTCATCATGTATCTAAATAATCTCTAGCTTTGTGTGGGGCCTGGACCAAGTGACACCCTTCTAAGGAACAGAATATAGAGAAAGGGACAGGATACTACTGCCGTGTTTAGGATATGAAACGCTTGTGACTTGCACCTTGCCTGCCCTCTCTGGCTTTTCTTTCTGGCTTTCCCAAAGAGAAACCCACTGTTATCTGTGAGCAAGGACTAGGGTGACCTGCTGGACAGTGGTCACTGAGGAGTGACCACTCAAGCCAACAGCTTCCCAAGTGAGACTGGAAGCAGGCCCTGCCCCAGTTGAGCCGGGGAATGACTACGGTCCTGACAGAGATCTTGACTGCAATCTAGGAGTGATTCTGTGCCAGGGGACCCAGCTAGGATTCTTGACCTACAGAAATAAGAGGCAGGTTTGCAAAGCAGCTGCATGTGGGGGTCATTTGTCACTTGGCAATAAATAACCTTACACATGCCCACTCCTCCATCCATGTCCTGAAGACAGAGCTTCGCGTCTGCACTGGGGGGAGAGGTCCCTTTCCCTCCCATCTTTGTAGGTCTCCAGCCCCCCCAAACATGTTCCTTCTCTAGGATCTCCCCTGATTCCCCGACTGGACTCCCCAGACTTTGTCATTACCTTCTCTCTGTCCCCACAGAGTATAAACCAAGGGAAGACCCAGGCTGTCTGCTTCCCGCTTCCTGCTTCCCATTTCCTGCTCAGTCCCTCCCAGCCTCCTTTGAGCAGAGCAAGCTCAGTAACTACACTGTGAACGCCTCTATCGTGAATGGATGTTAACATTTTCCTTCAGATATAATCTAGTCAATGTCTTTGGTAGTGTTTACCATTGCCACATATCCTGTTTCAAACACATATAACTCAGTATGAAAATGGTTAAAAATATACATATAACAATGTAATATTTGCAAAGGTTCTTTTTTTTTCCTGTTTTTATGGTTTTTGTTTCACTGGGGGTTTTTTTCCTAGAAAAAGACTCATCCTCCCCTCAGATGAGAATATTTTCCTTCCTTCAGCCAGGATCTTGTTTAACCCATAAGACCTTTTTATGCATTTTTTTTAAAAAGGAGTAGCCTCCCCCAGTTGGCAGAAATGATCTGTGCCCGGCATGGTAAGCAGGGACAGGGCAGGTCTCGAGGGCCACGTCTCCTCACAGCTACAGCCCACTACAGTGAAAACCTCCGCATCCTCACGCTGCTACTGTGCTCAACCCTCCGCACAAGCCAAATGGACACAGTAAGGGTCATAGCAGGGCACAAGGCCTCAGGGTAAGTATGGAACAGCCAGTAACTGATGGGAAATATTGAAAATGATTATATACCAGAGTGATGTCCTGAAAACTATGAGTTTATAGCAGCACAACTCATAATAGCAAAACTTTAGAAGTGGCCTATATGTCCATCAACAAATAAATGCACCCCAAAAAAACATAATTTATACACAGTGGAGTACTTCTGTGCTATAAAGGATAATTTGAGTCATCTGTAGGGAAATGGAGGCACCATGAGCCCATAATGTTGAGTGAAACAAATCAGACGCACAGCTTACATAACACGTAGTTTCTCTTCTATGAGACACACAGCTTAAATACCACATAGTTTCTCTTTTATGAGAAACCCAACGCACAAGTAAAGCGTAGATGATAGGGAAGAGGAAGATAGAGTCTTTGCAGAGGGGAAGATGACCGAAGGACGAAGGCGGGGAAGAGGGGAAGGGGACGCAGGAAGAATTAAGACGCGTCAGCTGTCTGCACCAGCTCCTCACAACGAATGTAGTCGTTAAGTCTTCCAAACACGCACTGATAAAATGAAAATTCACAAAAGACATTAATCCCATCGCTGTACCCTAGATGACCAGGGGTTCCATCTCATATTCCCCTCACCCACGATTCCAGCCAAGCTGAAATCTCACCTGGGAGCCCTCCACTCAAGGTCTCTTCTCGCTCTGTGTCTTTTGGTTAAGTTTATTTTCCCCACACTTTTGTTTGTTAAGTCAAAAGCTGACACAACTGTAAACATGTTATAGTTTTCCCTTCCCCTCCTGATTACTTGAACCCCTAGAATCTGTCTCTCCTTTCCTGTTGTTAAGGTCGTTATTTCATTTGCAAATGCTAAGCCGTAGTTCATGTTAAAATGCGGATGCCCTGGACCGTGAGTCCCCAGAACCAAGCTGTCTACCGTTTTATGTCCTCCACATTGCTGCAGGGAGGGAGATACATGCGAGATATACTCAGACAAACAGTGATATATTCAGTGTTCCCTTTACAAGAGTCCCACCAGAATAAAATTCTTTGTGTTCTTAAAATATTAACTTTAAAATTAAAACCTAGGTTTACAGTCCATTCAGTCTGCCAAATTTTTTTCACAAATTTAAAAAAGGGTAAATCACAAATTCTGAATTATTTCATAAAAATTAAAGGAGACATAAATCTGAATTAGAAGCTTTGCTTTTTTTGTGTGTGGCACATACTTAAAAGTAGCCTATACCTCTAAGGTAAGCTATTTTGCAGAAGATTTGGTCTCTTTCAAAGTATTTTTAGGTAAACACGAAAAATGGCAAAATATCACCTTCTGGCATACTTATGTTTTAGAACTGAAAAGCTAAAGACGAGGAAGAAATCATTCACTGAAGCCAGCTAGGTGATAATAAACATGATGCTAAAAGTTCATAAATGTAAAACCTGTTAAACTTTTTGTTTTCTCATATTTTCTTAAGCCCAGGTTGTGTTTTGAATGAATACAATTTAGCAAACTTGCTTTTTCAGGAACACAAAATCTTGTGGCTTGTGGGAAAAAAAAAAAAAAAACACGTAATCTAGAAAATGCGTGAGAAGAAAGACCTTCCAAAGCTGCCTTGAGAGGCAAATGTGTACTGCAGCATCTCTTGCTAGCTGTCCCCTGGGCGTTACATAACTCAAAGGTAATTAAAGATCGAGGCTTGGACGGCAAATTCTGTCCCACAAAGAGTAATCCAGTGTGGAGACATCAAGTTCGCAGATGCTCTACATTTCCAGCCAAGATAAAGGAAAACTCTTTGGATATATATATCTCTGTTAATCCTGCTAGACATCAATTTAGAGGAGATTTAATTTAGCCAAGGACATTGGCTTTCTCTGACATGTCTCATTCCAGAAACGCGATTATGCTCTATTGGCTAAAAACAGCAACTCTGTAAAAGTTTCTAAAAACTTTTAAAACATTTGTTCACAGACTGGAACACAGACTTTTTTTTTCTAAATTGAAAACAAATGTCCAGTTAGAAAGACTTAATACACTTAAGATAAATTGTGTTCTGAAAACAGTTTACCCCAACTGGATTTTTATTTAACGAAACAGTCCGATAATGGTTTTAAGAAATTGAAAGAGAAGTAGACATCAAGTAGTTAAAAACAAAAAGTAATTAATCTAATATCACTTCTCAAAGACCACAGTACTTTACAAGAGCGAACTATGCAAACAATACATTTATAGGTACTGTAAATCCATCTTCAATGGAAACTATTGTGTGTAAACTTTAAGTCCCACGTGTCTGGCTGATTACATTTGATTGGTGTGATCACTTCGCCATCTAGTGTCTAAACTTCAAACAGCAGCTAAAGAGAATTTTCCTCCAAGTTCTTTCTGAATAGCATTAATTTGTAAACAGACTTTTGAAAAGCAGTTTGGGGCTGAGATATAGCCCAGTAGCAGAGCATTTGTCTGGCAAATGTGAAGCCCTGGGTTCAACTCCCGGGATCACAAGAAAAAAAAGCCAGTTTATTACCAAGAATACATAGGACAGATAGTTTATGTATAAACTATTCAACACTGTAACATTTCCAGTGGTTCTAGGAAATTAAGATCTGGTATCTACAAAACTCATACATACCAGATGATGCAATTTTTAAAACACAAATAAACATGGGAATAAGTTAACTAAGTTATATTTAGAGATCTTTTATGAAACAGAAATCTAAGACGGTTCATTGAACTGTAAACAATGGTTAAGAAACACATTTGTATACTATACAAAAAAAAAACCTGGGAATCAGATTAGCAGATATAGTGTCAAAACCATAAAATATGAGAATAACACAAGGAAATTATTAACCAGAAATATTTGTCTGTCTAGCTGTGGTTCTTAGTTATGCTTCAAATGGTTCCCCCGTTATAGTAACTAGCCATGTAAATAATACTGAGAAGTCGAATCTGACAGTCACATCTAGCTCTTCTGTATAGACATCTGGCCAATTTCACAGATCTCTACGAGAACTATTAATTTTTGCTTTTGTTACAAAACAATGTTCAGTATTTTTTCAACATCCAAGTCAGAAAACAAACAAGTGGACAAAGGCCATTCTTTTCTATTAGAATAGAAAAATAAATCCTGTAAGATCCTTCCAGAGCTTCCCAGTATTACTGCTGAGGAGACTTGACATTGCTTGGAAAATATTAGCATGAAATATCCAACACAACCAACTTGGAACCACTGCTCTTTAAACATCCTCAAAAGAACAAAAATGTTTTGAAATTTTAAATATGTTCTCAAGACTCATTTTAAGAATATGTGCAAAATGATTCAACTTAAGGGAAATGGAAGTAATCATAAAAAGAAATCTTCAAAATCACTTTTTATTGCCACCTATTGATTTTACAAACTACTGGGGCTCAGTACCCATCATGGCACACATATACTCCCCCTCCCACTTAGTACTTTTGTGTCCTATTTTTAGCTTCCACGTACTGAGGAAAACACATGAAACTTGTCCTTCTGATTCTGGCTTATTTTATTTGACACGATGATCTCTAGCTCCGTCCATTTTCTGCCAAGAGCACAATTTTGTTCCTTTTTATGGCTGAATATTGCACTGAGTATATATACCACATTTTCTTTCTCTGTTCATCTGCTGGTGGGCACCTAGGGTGGATAACATCATGACTATTATGAATTACGCTGCAATAAACGTGGGTGTGCTGACTTTAATTCCTGCTGGTACGTACCGAGGGGTGGTATAGCTGGGTCTGTGGTAGTTCTCTTTGTAGTTTTTTGAGGAACCTCAATACTGATTTCCATAGCGGCTGTTCTAATTTACACTCTCACCAGCAGTGTAGAAAGGCTCCTTTCCCCTCACATCATTGCAAAGGTTTATTCTTGAAGATCACCATTCAGATGGAGTGAGGTGGAATCTCCATGTACTTTTGATCTGCATTCACCTGACTGTTAAAGATGTTGAACATTTTTTCACATACTTATTGACCATTTGTACTTCATATATTGAGAAGTGTTTATTTAACTCATTTGTCCATTTATTGATTTGATGTTTTTGTTTTTGGTGTTAGATTTTGTGAGTTTATTCTAGACACTAATGCTCATTTAAAAGGTAGCTGGCAAAGATTTTTCTGTCATTTTGTAGGCTGTCTCTTCACTCTGTTGGTTGTTTAATTTGATCCAGTCTCATATGTTGATTCTGGCTATTATTTCCTGTGCTACTGGAGCTCTGTTCAGGAATTTTTTTACCTGTGCCTTTGGCTTCATGTTATCCCTATGGTTTTTTCCAGCAGTTCCAAAGTTTCTGGTCTTATACCTGGGTCTCTGATCTATTTGCAGTTGATTTTTGTACTAGGTGAAAGAGATGAGTCTAACTTCAACTTTCTACAAATGGATATCAGGTTTTCCAGCACCATTTATTTAAAAGTCTGTCTTTTTTCCTACATACTCCTTTTTCAAGAATCAGATGGCTGTCATTGTGTGGGTTCATTTCTGTGCCCTCTACTCTATTCCATTGGTCTATGTGTCCATTTTTATCCCAGTACCATGCTGTTTTCATTACTATGGCATTGTCATATAATTTGAAATCAATTATTGTGTTGCCTCCAGCTTTGTTCCTTTTGCTTAGGATTGCTTTGACTGTTCTGGGTTATCTGTGTTTCCAGATGAATTTTAGAATTGTTTTTTTCATTCTGTGAGCATTCAAATTTTTATGGGGATCACACTGCCTCTGTAGACCATCTTTGGTGATAATTGTTATTGAATGGGAGAGGGACCAGCAGATCTTTCTAGATTCTAACTTGTCCCAGTCAATGAACTGGTCCGGACAATTGATACACATAAAAGACCACCATTTATTTTAGGGCAAAAATAAAAGCAAAAGGAGAAGCACAGAAGTGATTGGGGAGAAAAGGGTACTTTGAAGGGAAAAGAGAAGATGCAGCCTACAAGCAGAATGCACCACGAAGAAACAAGACAGTAGTGGCAGCAAAATCAGTCTGTGCCATCCTTTGGCCTTTGATAATTGATCCAGGTGGTCCCGCTTGATCCTGTGCTAGAAGACTGATATCAGGTGCCAGGTTCTGTGAGTTCTTGCACCACAAGATTGGGACTATGTGCAGGGCTTGGCTTGACACCACGTCAAGCTTGAGGGCTGTTACTCTGCACCTGTGGTTAGTAAATCTTCTTAGTTGGTTGCTGTAGCCAAGTGCTCCAGCCACGCTGTCATGCCCTAGCCTCCTACTACACGTATGGCCATATTAATATTAATTCTGCAGATCAATGAACATGGCAGGTCTTTTCATCTTCTAGTTTCTTCTTTAATTTCTCTCTTCAATTTTTTTTATTTTAAAGAGAAAAAAATCAAAATAACAAAAACATAGACAAAAGCAAAACTGATACAGGGTTTCAAAACAAAATGACAGGAATTAACAGTGGATTTCTTATATTGCATATTGTTAGCGTCAATGAAGTTGTTTACAGATTACCAGATGTAAGAATACAAAATTGATGAAATCATTAAAGAGAATAAAAAGTAACTTTAAAACATTAGAAACAATACAGAACTTCACTAGACAAGATGATAGGAATTCACCAATGGTTGTTATATTGCGTATTATTGCCTTCAAATTAGTTGTTCAGATTACCAGATATAGCACGCAAAATTGGCCAAAAAAATTTAAGCATCAACTGTTTCTCTTCAATGTTTTATCATTTTTGTTGTACAGGTCTTTCCCCTTCTTGGTTTGGTTTATTCCTAGATATTTCACCTGCTTTTGAAGCTACTGTGAATGGGATTGTTTTCCCAGTTTCTAATTCAGCTATCCCATTATTGGTGCATAGAAAAAGTATTATTTATTATTTTATTTTTATCTCACATAGAAAGAAATTTTTAGTTAAAACACAATGCCTCACCTGAGTAGGAAGAAGCACTATAACTTTTAAACTGTAACTAAATTCTGTGAGTGTTAACATACTGACTGACATAAAGTCCACTTATAGAATGAAAGGAAGATACTTTACTCTTCTACATAAAGGTCTCGCATATGGCAAATATTAATTTTCCAAAGATGTGAGTAGAGTGTTATAAAGCCTACCATTAAAATAATATGAAAACCAGGGGTCTTAGCAGAAATGGCTGATTCTAAGCTGGGGGTAGGGAAAGCACAAATGAGTCTGGAACATTTTGTGGGCCCAGAAATTAAGGAACTATTTTTTTTAAATGATTAGCATACAACTTGCTCAGAATTTTCAATAGCCCATTTTGCACCAGTGTGGGCAAAAAATAAGTACAACAGTACTATTACCATAATAACCCACTCATAATATGTGGTATTAAAATACTCACAAGTGCATATGACATAAATAAACAACTGAGTGAATAAAAAAAAAATAGCTCAGAAGAGTCAGTTCTTTCCTACCATAAAGTTCCAGTGAGTAAGTATAGAAGGAAGGGTAGAAATAAAAAGCTACCACCACCCTTGGCAAACATCACGCTAACACCTAGTCCAGAAAAGATGTCTTGAAAGCCAGGAGTGGGATGGGCTAAACTCGCCTTGGATCTGTAGGTTAGCGAGTAGTCCTGCCCCGCAGTTCACTTCCCGGCTTCAGTCATGGTACTGTACTGTTGTAAGATGTTATCATGTGCAAAAACCAAGTAAAGCAGAGCGCAAGAGAACCCTGTGTACCAGCTTTTATTACTAGTTTAAATTGAAAATAGTTTAAACTTGAAAGCTTTAAATGTTTCATGGAGTGGGGCACAATAATTGTGCCATAATCTCAGCTACTTGGATGGCTGAGGCAGAAGGATTGAAGGTTCAGGCCAGCCTGGGCAACGTAAGGAGACCCTGTTTCAAAGTTTAAAAAAGTAAAAAGGGCCGGGGATGTAGCTCGGCACTCCCTGGTTCAATCCCCAGTAGTGAAAAAAAAATCATGACAAATATGTGCACAGTCTTTGTTCCTCTATGAGGTCTCAAGCTCAATATACAAACACGAAGCACAGTTTCAGAGCCGTGGCTTTGGTAAGGACACCAGGGCAATGTCCTCCGCCTGAATGTGGAAGATGAGGAGATTCCCAGAAGGCTTTGGCAGCACAACACAGGTTCAGCTGCTGCACTCACTGAGGGTCACGCTCCCTGCAGAGCAAAGGAGACAATCTGCTCCTTCTCTGATTCCAGGGGCCCCACTTGGGTTACCACTTCATGGATCTTTTTTACCATCTTTGTGCTGCTAAGGCTGCTACTAAAATGATTTGTCATAAAAATGTGTGAGGATAAGGGAAGAGGATCAGGTAGCAGGAGAGTGTGAGGCTCTGGTCATCTCCTCAGGGACAGCTCTGCTGTTCGGACTGGAGAAGCTTGGACTTCCCATCAATACAAAGCTACCGACAGAAAACTCCCTTGGCTGTACTGGAAATGCAGTATATGGTGGCACCACATGTTAGAACCCCCTCCAAAGCCTTGTGTGTTCAGACGTGGGGCTTCTGGAAGGTGACTGAATCATGGGGGCACCCCCACTTGTTGGGGGTTTAGGTGCTAGGCGTGCTATGAGGAGACAGCCCCAACAGAAGAGGCAGGTCATGGAAGGTGTGATCTGAAAGGTCACACCTCTCTCCCTCTCTGCTTCCTGATGTGCACTAAGCACCCCTTCCTCTGCCACCTGTTCCTGCCTTGAAGCCCATAGACCACGAACTAACACCAAGAGCCCAAAACAAACCTCCTTTAAACTGTAGACCTCAGGACCTTCGTCCCAGGCCTGAGCATAATGGCTAAGACACCATGTGAGAGCAAAGTTTATCATCCACATCCCTGAGGTCTATGTTCCTGTCATCTCACATTTTAAACTCCAGTGCGGTAAGAAAAGTCAAACAGAACCTTGCTGGGCACGGCCATGAACACAGACACCAGAGACAACAGCGAGGGCGGCCAGAGGGAAGCACCGACACATCTGTGCCCAGCAGCACATACCGACAGCCAATCATCATTTAATAATGTCAGCGATGGCTGGGCACACTGTATTCTTCATGTTCTTAAATGTCACAGATACTAATCTTTGGTTAAGTCTGATTTTTAGACCAATAAATGGAAACCTCATTCTACTACTGCAGGCAAAGTTTTGAAGTAGGAATCGTTATTTTACCAAAAACAAAAACAAAAATTCCTTCCAGTTTGAGCATCTAAAAGGTTTCTTTGGTACAGTTATAAAACTACTTTATATGTGTTCATGAACATGAGACTTACTGTCCTAAAAGTTGTAACAATCAATATAATGAGATTATTTAAGTAAGGATTAACCTAGAGAGTAAACAAGAAATATTCCCCAAGCAAGAAAAAGAGGGGATACGTTAGGAAAAGACAGTGGGAAGGTGCTCAGGGGATCGGGACAAAGAGCGACGAAGACAAAAAGTATTTTTAAAAACTGCATCTGGATTGTAGAAGATAAAACCTGTCTTAAAAGCTGCACACATGAAAATTCAAGGTAAGGCTAAATGACCTCATGACCAACGACCTCCTAAGTCAATGAATGAATAAATCACATAGCAGATTTGTCCCTCTGGGGCAGGGACCTTTTTCTTGTTCTTTTTCATCAAGCAGTTTGAAATCAAGGTAGCAGCAGAAGGAGAGAGAAGGCTTTGGAGCCAGCGGGTGTGCATGGATATTTGCTGTGGAATCCTGCACAGGTTGTTAACTCTGAACTGAGTCCAAAACAACTGTGGGAAGCAGGACTTCTTAGGAGCAGACAAGAACAACTAAAACAGAGAAATCTCAAACGATTGGACTAGGATCTTTATTGTTTAATATCCTAGATTTTAAAAATCCATGATACTATCCATTTGTTCAAAACAAATCTACTGTACCTAATTCTAAACTCCTATTGGGTCAAATGAAAATCTCCTTGTCTTGTGGAAATCTTCTTTAGTAGACATTTTACTAAAGTATGCGCCATATACTATATTGCCCAAACTTTCAATCATTTGAATACCACCTCTCAGATTTGTTTCATAGCCACCTACTCATTATACTTTCATCCACTGCATATTTCTCTTCACATTACTTCATGTTCTCCAAAGTCATTTAAAAAGAGATGTTTATGCAACCAGTAAGAGAGGAAATAAAGTACCATTTGCCACAAGTAGAAGCAAATTATAAACCCATATAAATATAGAAGATACAATAAGACTATCTCTAGCTCACATTTTACATACCACCAGTGGTATGCATACCACAGTCTAGAAAATACATCTATATAATCTAAAAAGATGTGCATGCATCAAAATTTTCAAGACTTACTATCCACACACACAGGAAAGGGTTGAAAATCAAAGACGAGGCGAAAACTACTTTAGTGATGGAATATGTAGTATCAAAAACAAACTAATGTTTACATCTAGATGTCCCCCCATAGCCTCACGTATTCACAGGTGGGTCTTTTGGGAGGTGACTGGATGATGGGTTTGTCACTGTGGAGTTTAGAGCCGGCTTGCTGTTGAGAGCTGGGTCCCCTGTGGTGTAGCTGGGGAGGCTGTACCTCCTTCCTGTTCCTCTCCTTACTTTCTGCACCTCTGGTCCGTCACGCCTTGCGCAGCTCCCCTCTGCTGGGCCACCCTGCCTTGGAGCCAGCTGACTCTGGATTAAAACCTCTATAAACTGTGAGCCAAAATAAATCTCTCCTTCTTTAAGTTGCAGATGTTGAGTATTATGTCTCAGCAAGAAGAAAAGTGACCAGGACAACTAATTCATGCCACCTAACAAATAACTCCCAGAGCTCCCTGACTTGCCATCACCAAAATGTATTTCTCGATCACTTCAAGTGTGCTGTGGGCCAGGTTACTCTCCAAGGAAAGTGTCCACACAGTGGTCCTGGTCAAGGCTGAGGAAGGATCTGCCATCACAGAGCTGCGAGAGCCTGAATCCTCCCTGCTAATGCCTTAATCCCGGGCCTTGTAGATCTACTGCACTACTACAGTGTGTGGGGGACATGCCAACCTGGGGGCACTTCCATTTTATAAGGTGAAATACAAGCCAGGCATAGTGGCATACACATGTAATGCACTCTAGGAGGCTGACACAGGAGGACTGCAAGTTTGAGCCCAGCCTGGGCAACTTAATGACTTAACAAGACTTGCCTCAAAATTAAAAATAAAAATGGGTTGAAGATGTATCTCAGTGTGAAAGCCCTGGGTTCAATTCCCAATATTGCAAAAAATAAAATTAAATTTAAAAAAATGAAAACACAAAAGCATGTGGAGAAGGGAACAGTTTGCCAATCTCAGAATGCAATTATTAAAAACATGTGCAGTTCTCAGCTGCAGCTGTATCTATAAAGAAATTCAGATATACAATTCTGCCAGTATTTATTGCATTCTGCATTTAACACTGCAGCTCCACGCTAGACTTGCCCACCTACTGCTTACACTTGGGAGAGGGGGAGGGGGAGAGAGTGCATCTTCCATGAAATGTAGCCCTGCAGCTGTACTCCAAGCCCCGCCCCTCTTAGCTAGCTGCTGCAGCACAGCTGGAGCCCCAGGGTACCCCGCTATGCTATCAGGCTCTGCTTCCTGGTCCAAGTGCCCCGTCAATCTGGAGGATGAACTTTGTAGCTGCTCCCGCGTCACCTGCCGCCTCTAGACACAATGCTGACACTATCTCTGGATGTTCATTTTGAGCCAACAAGGCCCTACAACCTTGTGAAATCATTTCACCTTGGTCACAGTTCCACAATACAGGAAGTACTGCACTCACTGAACACATGAGAAGACTGTTCATGCCTCTGGTTGTTGACTGTGACAGCTCTCCGGACTCTGAGGATCTTCTCCCCATCCAGAAGATTCATATTTCTACCAAGAAAGAAATCTTTGGATGTGCTGGACATTTATAAAATCAAGATTGAGGAAAACAAGCAACAACAGAAAAGACGTATCAATGATGTGAAAAGATGCATAATGACTATGTCAAAATCCACTCAACACATAGAGCGAAGGGCGGGCTGTGCTAGGACATGGCTGAAGAGAAGGGTTGATACTCAGGGCCTCCTTTGTCCATGTTTTAAGGACCCTGCCTCACCTCCTCCCCTCCACCCCTGAGCAGCCCTTGAGCCTCAACATGCTGGAATGGTGCAGGTCAAAAGTCTAAGACAGCAAACCATGAAGAAGGAAGTTCATCCCTCAACTCAGCGGTTTGGCCTGATGTGAAGTTCAGGGGCACCTGCTCAGGAAAGGTCCTACCTGAAGCTGGATGACATTTGAAAATCTAAGACAAACCCCTGTACGGAAAGACTCAGGGGAGAAACACTCCTGTTTGCTTCTCCAAATGGGAGGACAGGGGCAGGGAGGGAGGTGTGGGTTCAGCTGCAGCTCTAGATCCTTGGGGGTTTTAAAAGCCAGGCACACCTAAACCACATCTGCCACTTTCCAAATGACACCAGGAGGCCTGGGCACCAAAGCCACCTCTGTGGTTTATGAGGTAGTAGAGAAGCAAAAGTATTAATGTGATGAGAGGTAGGCCACTGTCCTGGCAGAGACGTTCGGTGGCCGTAATGGGGAGATTATGAGGAACGCCTAACTAAGCGCTTGGTTGCTAAGAGCTTTAGACAAATAATCTCTAGCTACATTTCAAAGACCAATTCTGAACCTAGAGGAGGAGGCCAACTTCCTCTGGATCCTGATCCAAACAATCACCTCTGAGACAACGTAGAAAATTTAAACACCGACTAAATAGGTAATGGTATTAATGTTACATTTTTTTTTACTACCTTAATGGTATTGTGGGGGTTTTTTTTCCAAAGGAGTCTTTATTCTTTAGCATTAAGTCCTAAATATTTACAGGAGAACTGATATAATGTCTGGAATTTACTTTTAAATAGTCAGAGGGGGCGGGGGAGGGGAAGCAGAGGGACTCAGAGAAGAAAGAAGTCTGAGCACCAGTTGGTGTCTGCCGAGCTGCAGGTGATGGGTCCTGGTGGACCGTGATACTATTCTGTCTTGGGGTTATGCTTCAGTACTAAAAAATGAGCTTAAAGTTGGGTGTGGTGCTGCATGATTGCAATTTCAATACTGTGGAAGACCGAGGCAGGAGGAACACAAGTTTGAGACCAGCCTGGGGCAAGTTAGTGATTTAGTGAGGCCCTGTCTCAAACTAAAAGAGACTAGGGGGTATAGCACCGTGTGAAGGTGCTGAGTTCAGGCCTTAGTACTGCTAAGTAAATAGTTAAATAAATTCTTAAAAGTAAAAAACCTAAAGCATATTTAGGATGATTCTAGTTCCTGCCACACCAGCATCCCCTCTTCCCTTGTTGCAGAAAATCTTCTCAACCTGCACCCTGGCGACTGCATCACTTCCTGTTCCCTTAGTTCTCTTGGAGCCAACAGTCACTGTCCACTAGAGTGAACTTAGGGCTCCTCATGCAACTTGGCTGTGTGCCTTGGGTGCTTTCAGATCCTTCTGGAGGGGTTGTATGTGTGAAAGAAGGTCGATCTATTCTCCAGCGTTTCCCACTGAGATGTGTGACCCTTGGGGTGACTGGGAACAGCCAGAGAGAGGAGCCCGCCAGGCACCTAGAACCAGGAGACTGGGGGGGGGGGGGATGAGAGGACAGTGATGACAGCTTTTCAGCCCCTGGACCCAGTGTCCTGTTCTAAGTCAAGAGAGCTGCCTTGTTCCTTCTTTTTAAAAAATCATAAATACTGTATCAGCACACATAACTTGTACAGTCACTATATTTAGTGGTGAACTGTCGTGTCTCTGCATCTACTTACCTATCTGCCTACCTATGTTGTGCTTCATTCATATCTACCCTCCCTTCTACGCTCACTGGTTCTCCTCTCCCTCCTCCCCTCGGACTCCTCCCCCGGCCCTAATACTCCCTTTTCTACTTTCAGTTCTTTTGTTGTTGCTGCTGTTGTTTCCACACAGAAGACGGGTGATACTTGTCTTCCTGTGTCTGGCTCATTTCATTTAACAGTTTCCCCCTAACAGCGGTCAATGGACAGCTTCATTTACTGCAGCCCAGGTTTCCCACCAGAATGCCAAACTCAAAAACTCTGCAGATGTGATGAATGTAGTGATTTTGCGATGGCAAGAATATCAAGGATTATCAGAGGGGTCTTGGTATAATCATAAGGGAGGAGGCTGGAGCTAGACAAAGGGATAGGATGAAGAAGCAGAGATTGGAGTGATGTGTTTTGCAGGTGTAGAGGCGCTGCTATCCTAGGGATGTGGGCAGCCACTCAAAACTAGAAAGGTTAAGGAAAATGATCCCTGCTCCAGAGCTTCCCAGGGAAAACAGCTCTGCCAGCATCTTGACTTCAGAACTTTTGACCTCAAATCTGTAAGATAATAAAACTCAGTTATTGCAGGCCACTGCTACAGTTTGTATACAAAATATACTCCAGGGGTCCCCCCCCCATTTTCCTCTGCTCTCTGCTTCCGGGCTGCCATGAGGTCAGCAGCAACCTTGTTCCAGCTCATGTTCTATGAGTCCAAGCAACCACGGACTAAAATCTCTGAAACCATAACCCAAAATAAATCCTTCCTTCTTTCAATTGTTTTTTTCAAGTATTTTTTGTCACAGTGACAGAAACTTAACTCACACAGCTACCACAGGAAACGAATACACCACTCAGCTACTCAGCAGCCCCCTCTAACTGCCTAATGGATGTCTCCAACATGGTATCCAAAACACACCGCAGCTTTCCACCCAGACCCCTTCAGCCATGGCCTTCTATTTCTGTTCTGCTGGGCACCAACACCTCAGAGCCAGCCCTGGCTCTGCATATGGTCCTTATCAACTCCACACAGATTCCACCCCAAAATACACCCAGTTCTGTACTCTTTTTCAGTCCCCTTATGGTCACCACAGCTCTGACCCTGCACCACGTCTAGACTGTGGTGTAAGAAAAATGTCCCTGCCGGCCTCCGTACTTTCTCCCCTGCCACACAGTCTGTTCCCAACATGGCAGCAAGAGAACACTTTACCACTATACATCACATCTGCTTGTGAGCTTGGAACGCTGTGTGACTGACTCCCCTTTCCAGCTGCAGTCCCAGCCGAGAGACCCTTCTGTCCCCTCGTCCCCCCACCCCAGCTCCCCTGCAGCACCTACACTGGCTGGGCAGCAAGATCCCTCCTGGGCCGCTCAAGCTTCCTCTGTCTGGATCTGCTCTTTCCCCAGTTCCCGCTCGCTCCCAGCTCCAGCCATTGTCCGTTATCACCAGTCCACAGCAGCGAGCCTGACAACCACAGCCCACCCCCCACAACCGCGCCTGTCCCGTGGTGCTCTCTCTGGTCCTCTGCAGCGACTGCTCCACTTTCTCCTCTCTGCAACAAAGTTGCCGAGGCTGGCGCTGAATTTGTGACCCTCCTGCCTCACTGTTGAGCAGCTGGAATTACAGGTATACACCACTCTGCCTGGCTTAGAACACTTACCACTGTCTAACGGATGACATCATTTACTTACGCTCAATGTTAGGCCTTGTTTGCTGCCTCTTCCTACTATCGTAAGTTTCATGAGAGCAGATAACTTGGTTTTGTACTGGCTCTCTGGAATCTTTCAAGAACCTAGAACAATGCTTGGCCTACATGCTTGCCTCATTAAACATGCGCAAAATGACAGAATAAATACATAAAAGCTGATTTTCATTCCATTCCAGCCCCTTGCAAACAGAAAATTCCTCTGCCACATCTTTGACTAGCGCTGTCATCTTAGCTAGGAGGCTCTGCTGACAGCGATCAATGTTTTACACCAACATCCTTTGTAGAAAAGGGAACATCTCTGCCTGTGATCACTATTCATGTATCTGGATAAAAACGCCAATCAATATGTTTCCCATTACACTTCCCACACAGAAGGGCTCTCATTTTGCTGGGGTTGCAGTTGTTATTTTTAGACCTGTTACTGTTTGTGACTTCGCCATTTAGATTCTGCCAATGCCTCAGTTTCTGATCATCAGCCCTTCCGAGAAGTGCTGTCTAGTCAGCCAGTGCCACGCACCTTCTCCAGGGGCTGAGCCGGAAGTGGCCCCAAATGCAGCCACTGACCACCACGTTAGGTCCTACACAATATACTTCTTGCTCCTTAACTGTTTCATGCAGGGAAATGTGAAGCACAGACTTCCCCCTCCCAGGAGTTCCCATAAATGCACATAAGAATGCAGACAACAGTGGGCTCTAATCCAGGAAAATAAAACTATATAAAATCATGGTAACTGCTTGTTTAACTCTGGAGCATTATTCTGCCCCAAACAAAGATAAACTGGAGTCATTTGTAGGTAAATGGATGCACCTTGAGTCTATAATGTTAAGTGAGGCAAATCAGACCCACCAGCTTAGATATCACATGGTTTTTCTTATGTGAGAAACCCAAAGGGTAAATAAAAAACAAAATAAAAGATAACAGGAAGTAAGGAGACATCTTTACCAAGAGCTGGAGGGAGGGCACAGGGCGGGAGGAGGTTGAGGGGGTGCAAAGGTATGAGGTGTGTTATGTACATGTACCAGCTCCACACACAGAACGCAAACACTATTTACTCATTAAACATGCATAAAATGATAGAATAAATACATAACAACTGATTATATATACATAAAAGCTGATTGCTGCAAGCACGTATTAATAAAAAAGGGAAAAAAACTGAAAGCAACAAATGTATTAATTTTCTAAGGCATGTTAATAACCCAAATTTGAATTCTTTCAGCTTATTTGAAATAAAATTTCATAGACACCAGAAATAAAATTTAATGTTGGGAAAAACACTTTGCTGATGATGATTTTACAAAGCGACTATGATGCTGACTTTGAGGGGATATTAAGATTCCCTGAACATAGTGTCAGGAAGGTTTTATTTTTTTTTAATCTCAGTAGGGAATCTGTAGAAGGTTGTATTCCATTGAACTGGTGTACCTACTTGGAGCTACTCTGCAGTTTGAGTCATGGGAACATTTTACTGCTAATTCTTTGATTTATTCTTTTCATTGTTTATATAAAATTTGTAGTAAAATATTGTTATGCTTGATACATTGTGTCAACTTGGGGAGTCTAGAGGTTTGGCTAAGTAACTCAGCAGTTGTAAATCTTGGGGTAAAAAGGACATGCCCATACCCTTCTGGGATATTGTTTATTGTGTTAATTTGGGAAGTTTAAAAGGTTAACTATGTGACTCAGAAGGGAGCTGGGGTGCTTATTTGTATTCATCCTGAACCTGTGGAGGAGGAGGGCATGGAGACTGTGTGAGAGCTACACGCCCCCTGGGTGGGATTAGTTGTTTACGAGGTAAGGGAGAGAAAGAGGCTGCTTGCCTGGGATTCCTCCCTTTTGCTGGTTGTTTGCTGCCATGAACATTTGCCCTCTGTCATGTGCTACTCTGCCTCAGAATCAGCCAAATATGGACTGAAACCTCCACAAACTGTAAGCTACATAAACCTTTCCTTCCTTCATTTTGAATGTTGGGTATTTTGTCTCAGCAACGAGAGAAAAGTAACCAAGACAAATATACATAACAAAAAGTTTACCACTTAATCATTTTTGTGTGTGCAATTCAGTGGCATGAAATATATTCACCACTGCTTCCAGAATTTTCAATGTGGTAAATGGAAACTCTGCTCTGTTACATAATAATCCCTTTCCTCTTCCTCTTCACAGCGCCCGGAATCTCTGTTCTACTCTCTGCCCTTGAATTTGCCTATTCTAGGTCTCTTCTATGCCTGAAGTGTCTCAGGCAGCTTCTCCAGTGACTCACATACAATATCCCACACTCAAAGTAAGATCGGAAAGGCTCATTTCCCCTCACAGTCTGTAGGGGTTTCAGTCCATAGTCAGCTGGCTCCCAGGCCGGGCAGCACGGCAGAGGGCATTGCAGAAGAGAAACCATGCATGGCAAGGTAGGCAAGAAGGCCACAAGCAGCAAGCCTCCTGTTCCCTTTTATCCCATACAGGGTACAAGCATTTTGGGTTGTACCAGCCACACCCAGGGTAGGCCTCCCCATTATCCATAACCAGAACTATAATAAATCAGTTAGTTGGACTAATTCTGTAGCATACACCCTGAATCTCAGTACCACAGACCCTAGATCCAGCCAGCTCAAAAGCCCCATCTATGACTGAGGCTTTAAGGGGACATCTGGATACAATGTATAACATGGATCCTCCAATGTTTTTCTTCTGTGTCTCGCTTTTTCCACTTAGCATAACATTGGTGCAGCATGTACCTGAATTTTAACCCTTTTAGAGTCTAATAATATCCTATTATAGCACGGAATATGGCATTTTGTTCTCCAGTGACTCAGTGCCTTTCAGAAACAACCATAGATGATCTGCTTCCAATGCCTCAGATATGTTCTTTAATTTTGTTCTTTTCTTTCACAGCCAGAATGTGTGACAGGAACTGGGGATATGCAAATTTAAGACAGGATTATCAATGCTGGAAACTGACAGTCATATTGGAGAGGCAGACGAGTAAATATTGTTCCACTACAACGCAGCAGCACTGTAAAGAGGCTGTGAGACCTTAGAGGAGCTAGAGGAGCAAAGGGACTTTTCAGTGGAGTGGAACACCTGATCAGGGTTTCAAAGGATGCCCAGAAGCTCTATGTTAGACAAGGAAGACATGGAGGGCTTCCAAATACAGTAAATGACACCTGTCGTGACTTGGGGTGGAAGAGAGGACATGTTTGGAGAGCAGAGAGCAGACAGCCAAAGATGGATGCCATGGCGAAATCAAAGGGAGAGAAAGCACGCTTCTGAGGCCAGTTTCTATAGAGGCTGACATCAAAAGCAACCTGCATTTCCTCAGGCTCTGAGTGGTGGTTAGTGCGAGATTACAGAGCAGAAGTAATCCAGCTCTCCCCAGCTTGCTGCTCTACTTACAGACACAGGCCTCCGGGTTACTACAAGTCTGTCCCCATGAATCTAGGAGCCCCCCTTCCTGACATTCCCTCCCTCACAGGTCCATAGTGACCCAACACATTTCCCTGTGGATGTTGAGGGAGTGTGGAGACTATGCCCAGGGTTACACAATGCTGCCCTCCCCAGAGACTTTACTGTGTTGGAGCTACAGGGAGTTCTGGCCACCGGATGCGACCAGCTGCAGCAGCCTTATAAATCCGGCCCCTAGCAGACTTGTAGCTCCTCTCTCCAAAGGGCCAAGATTTCGGTCATGGGGCCTGGTTAGTGCCCACCACACAATTTCTTCCTGAAAGTTCTTCTCCAAAAAAGTCCTACGTTCAGTTTTTCATTCAACAAATATTTATTGAAAAATTACCAATCTCTTTTTAGGCACTGGAGATGGACATAAAAGGAAAACAAAAGGTCCCTGTTCTCATAAAGCTAATTTTCTAACACGGGAGTGTATATAGAGGAAGATGCAGACAATGAGCAGATACAAAATTCAGTACAATAAGGTAATTTCAGCTACCGGTGTGTTTAGTAATGAAAAGAGGGAAACAAGACAGGAGTGCTGTCACTGCCCAGCTGAGGGTTCTTTGCTCAGTTCCGATGGAAATCACAGAGTGGCAAAGTGCCACTCCCTTCATATTGGTGGCTCCAGGCTTTGAGCACCAGTGGCTCTTAGCTCATAGTGTGACAGCTCTGAGCTCTGGCTGCCAGCTCCTCTTAGCTATAATCACACAAGACACACATGGGAACCAGCATCATTGATAATAGAAATTAAAACAATAGCATGAATGTATACACAAGCTTTAATTGAGGAGGAAGAGAAAATGAGGAAGGACATCAGCTTGAGAAGAAGAAAAGCTAAACGGGGCACAGCTCTGAGGGAAAAGATCAGGATCAGCCTTTAAAGGCATTGCTGGGATGGGCTAGAGTCTGGTCATTTTCCTTGGTTCACGAGTAAGGTTTTTTTCAAGACTTTCCCCCTGTGCTTTAGGGGATTTCTCTCCCATGTAGAGTATTGGTTAGTGACATTCTCACCTTTGAAAACATCATGCTGTAGCCCACCCACCATATTAAAGCACATTTGGTTCTTGTGACAAGAATAGAGGGAAAAGGAGGGCACATCCCATAAAGCACTAACAAACAGGGTAAAATAAAAGCCGTGAGCACCCCTAAGGGTGGTAAGGGGTTGGGGACTAAGGCCTGAGACTCTATGTCTTCTGTCCCCTTAAGGGTCACTGTCCTGTTTCAGTATGGAAAAGGGTGACCGCTGGCCGGTGGGTATGGAAGTTGGATGGTGTCGGGTGCTCATGGAGACAGAGCCAGGCCCTCCCGCGAGAGCACTGAGAATAGAAACCTGTATCCCTCTCACCCACCCTGCCAAATTCACAGTACAGTGCATGGTCCCTTCTGTATCTATCTTCTGACCAGAACCTCCATGCAAACCGTGAGTGGCTGGAGGGCAACTCAACATTTGTGTTTGTATGAAAAACTCTCAGAATACACAATCTCAAAACAGAATTACATTTTAAGTAGTAACAAGAGTTTAAAAATACTGTTAATGGGGAAGCGCTGAGCTTCAAGCAGTAGGGATCATCACCTTCATCATAGCTAAGAACCTCTGTTGGTGTTTGACGGTTTCAGGATCTTCACACACCTCAACCCCACCCTACCCCACCCCTGGTTCAGCCTGACTGGGCTCAAGGTTGATGAACCCTGCTGGTGGCCGGGTTCAGGAGTCTGACCACTTTGTCGCTTAAAACTCCCTAAGTCCTTTTTGGTTCTGAGTCTAGAACTCCTACAGCTATTGGTAACACCTGCTTCCCATGCCTTATGCCTGACAGCACACACACACACACACACACACACACACACACACAACCTTGCCCTTTACATTCCAACCATGCAGGGATTCTACCCTGCATGCCCTGTCCTCCGTGCACACACTGTTCCAGCCAGCACCTACTGCACCCATCTTGACACCTCTCCTCCTGACAGCTGCTGTTGGCCACCAGTCTAGATCAGGTCCCCTCTTCTCAGGGCTGACATTATACTGTGCTAAAAGACAATCACAGAGGTCTGTCAATGCCACAGAGACAAACTCTAGCTACAGAAACTAATGAAATCTTGTTCATTTGTGTGCCTCACGCTCTTTCCACAGAGTAGCCTGAAGAATTAATTAATTGGGGTGGGGCAAATGGGGGAATCAGAGTGAGAAGACTCCACACAAAGGCCACAAACTGATTTCTTGCCACTTTTAATTGGCTGCCAGGCTCATGGCTCGTGAATGAATTAGCCTAATGTAAAGGTACAGAATTGAATGCTCACTTCAGTTCATAATCAGCTAACCAATGCATCAGAAGAACTGCAAGCCTCTTTTGTACACAAGGAAATTCTGTTAAACATTTTTCCCCAAAATCTCTTTGTGCAGGTACCAACTGTCTTGGTTACTTTTTTCTCCTTGCTGAGACAAAATACCCAATGCCCAAAAGTAAGGGAGGGAAGGTTTATTTAGCTTACAGTTTGTGGAGGTTTCAGTCCATACTTAGCTGGCTCAGAGGCAGAGTGGCACATGGCAGAGGGCAAACGTTCATGGCGGCAGAACACAGCAAATACAACCAGACCAAAAAGGAGAAATGGTGGCAAACAGTCTCTTTTTCTCCCTTATATTGTAAGCAGGCTACCCCCACCCAGGGGCTGTGTAGCACTCGCATAATCTCCACGCCCGCCTCTTGCACAGGCTCAGGATGAATACAAAGTAAGCACCCTGGCTCCCTGAGTCACATAGCTAAGCTTCTAAACTCCCCAAGTTGGTACAATGTATCAACCATAACAGGGAGTTACTTGACTGTAATTTTTAGGACCTAATTTGAATTTAATTTTTATAAATAGCACTAAAAGTGCCTCCCCCAAACCCACCAAGTATTTGTTTTCCTAAAACCCCCTAGGTGCAAGAAATCTACATCTTGATGATGTTTCCATAACAATCCTGATAGTCCTTGTCCTTTTCTTAGTGTTGGTAAACAACTGGCATAGTTAATTTTTTTTTTTTTTTGCGGTACTGGGGATCGAACTCAGGACCCTGCGCTTGCTAGGCAAGCGCTTATTCCACTGAGCTATATCCCCAGCCCCTTAGTTAATATTTTTATGTGGAAAAAGTAAGAGAGCAAAGAGGAGTTTCTTACATGCTCATGAATGAATTATATTATCAGTTCCTTCTTCCACTGTTTTTCCTGCTGAAGACCTAGCAAGAGTTAGAAGTGGGGGTAGGAAGGAGTGATGTCAGGATACAATCACCACTAACATCCGAACTAACAAATAACTTGTAAACTGTTCATGTGTAAAGTCAATGGACATTAACTTCTTAATATCATCAAATATCTACTATAAATCACAATTTATGTGAGTAACAATTCAAATAAAGCCCACATTTAGATTGTGCAGTGTTTCCTTTTGTTCTCTCTCACTAGGTTCTTGGTGGGAAGCAAACATAAGGACACCTGGGGCTGTGGGTAACAAGGACAGGCACAGGGCCAGAGCTGGGAGTGGACAAGGACAGGGGAACAGAGAGCAAGCTCAGCCTCATGGTCCCCTGCAGCAGGTGAGGCTGGACTGGACCTACAGGGCCCCATCCCTCCTTCCAGGGCAAGAGTGAGCAGCAAAGTTAAAAAGGAGATCAGTGTTAACAAGCAGCTCTCGTGGACGGAAGGTGGCTCCAGCTTACTGGACTTGACTTTTCCTCATCACAGGGTGTCACCTTGGACCTCTTTGTCCAGGTAAAAGAAACCACCTGCCTCCGTTTCAAGGTGGCAGCGTGCCAGCCAGGCTGATGGGGGGGGGACAGGATACGCAGGGGTCTCTGGGGCCTGGCCAAGACCATGTGGAGGGAGAGCTCAGTCAAGGGACGATGACCAAAGTCTGGAAGAGCTGGACCGTGTGGTGAGGCCAGCTCCCAAGTACAGAGATCAGGGTGGTGAAAGTCTCACCTCATGTCTGCCTCCCTGCCTCCCTACCTTCATATTTGCCTGCTTCCCTTCCCTTCCCACCACTCGCAAGCTCCTGTCCCCACCTGTGCGGGAACATCATCCACCTGACATCTGGGCAGGGGCAACAGCCGCGTGCGGCCTTGGAAGACCTGGTGTGAACCCTGCCTGAGCGCCTGCTGCTGGCTGGCCCAGCTCCTCCAGCCCCATCTATCTGTCTGTGAAATGAGGTGAACCCGTCCCACCAGACTGAGTCAGGAGGACCAGATATGAGCCACGTCAGAACTTTCTCCAGCTTATCTTCTTTTTTAATATATATTTCTACCTCTTTATCCTTATTTTTCAAAATTTTAATTGACTTACTGTATACTCTGCCATAAAGAAAGATGAGCTTGAGTCATTTGTAGGAAAATGGATGCACCTTGAGACCATAATGCTGAGTGAATTAAATCAGACACACGAGCTTAAACCCTGAATTACAAATAAAGAGCAAAGTGCAAGGGAGATAACAGGAAGTAGGGAGACAGAGCTTTCTCAGAAGGGGGGCGTGAGGAGATGGGGGAGGGGAGGAAAGGGGGTGAAAGATTTTCTTTACTTTTCATTAGTGCACATTTGCACTACGTAATAGTTACACTCCCCATGTGTCTTGAAATAAATAAATGAATAAAATCAAGCATCAGCTGGGGTTAGGTTACATAGTAGCTGGTGTCCCAAATTTCGTGTCACAATATGGGAAGGGGCAGGGGCAACGGGAGGGAGCAGGGCAGGGAAAGGAAAAAGGACCAGGAACCTGGATGTGTATGTACCACCCCCACCATGAATACATTTTTTATGCAGCACACACATATAATAATAAACATTTTAATGTAAGATGTTAAAACAATCTCTAGTCAAAATAGAGAATTTGGTAATTTTCTAAGGAAGACAGAAACCTGCCCAAAGTCCTGAAAGTATGTTCTTTCCCTTGCTCACTCCCTAAACTCCCTATCCTGAATTCTCACACTCCTAACCCTCTTAACTTCAGGGTAACACTTCAAGTGGACTCATGACAAGTAAAACAACTGCTTTCCTCTTTCTTTTTTTAAATCTCTTTCTTTAAAAATTAATTTTGTAACAGCAACTTCTAAAGCTTCAGTTTAAAACACCACCTTTTAAAAAAAAAAAAAGCTAAATGTCAAAGTGTCCTAAATTCTTTTGTGTCTGCAATTAGACTATAATGTCACGAAACCATCCTGAGGTGATAATTAGATTTTATCTGCACGACGGAGGCGGAGGATGGGAGTGGGTGGCCATGTCAACATTTCACCAAAACGGGACAGTTCACGTGTTGAGGTAGGAAAAAAATTACTCAAGTGGTTAGTTGGGGCTACAATCCGATGAGGCACATTCATGATAGATGGTAGCAGTTGTACATTTGATTTGCCTCTAAGAACGCAAACTGGCTTCAGAGGAAAAGCAGGAAGACTAGACTGATTAGTAAAATGTAGAGTCTCCGTTGGTCATTATGATGGAAAAGAAAAAAAGTGACCACAAAGACCCTCTTTTTCCCCTCAAAAGTTTTCAACAGATGGTTCTATGAGTTGTTGCAAAACTAATACAAAGGACAGAGGAAGGGAGGCGACTTAGAGGCAGCTGGTGTTAGAGAGATAAAAGGTTTTGGCTCTGAGCTACACGTCCAAATTTGCACTACAAGGACTCCCAGATAGAAATTCACTTCAGGCAAGGCAATGTCCCACATTTTAACCCAACTTCAGAAAATATCCTCGGCTTCACAGACGTCTACAGCAGCCTGACCTGACTGCAGATCTCTTCTGTTCAGGTTCAGCTCTGCAGGCTGAACACCAGTGCGCAGACAGAGCAAAGCAGGAAGCCTCCCACACTAGGAAGGAAAGATAAGAAATACAGAAGCCAGACGGTTTTTATTGAAGGGCATTTTCAAGCAAATGGAGACATATTTGGCACACTTGCTTATCTGCTGGATGTGTATATAAACACGCACCTTCACACATCGGACTTGGGTTTGTTCCCCAGTGACAAAGAGTAGGGAGGAAAAGTGAAAGCAACTGAGAGAGAAATCACTTTCAGTGTGCACAACAGACAAAGGTTATTTATCACCCTCAAGACACCAAGAGTGAAGAATAATAGTACAACAAGGAAATGGGCGGGGATGTCCCTAGGAAGACTCAGAGGAAGAAACTATAAACGGCTCATAATAAGAAATACTCGCTAAGGTCCATAACAGTCAGGGAAATGCAAAACTAGAAACATACTTTGACCACTTGGACAAACAGTGACAAAGATTCTTTGCTTGACCCAACTTCCGTCTGGTTCCTGAACTTCCTTCTGGGCCCACCTGCTGTCAATCAATCCAAACTCAAAGATAATGGATGGTAAAAGTACTTTATTTGGAATCTGAGAAATGCAACTCAGGACAGACAGATTGAGATAGTTAGGAAGATGATCAGACTACTGCCCATGCCTTTTAACAGAAAGTCTCTGAGGACAAGCGAATTCCACAAGTAACTGCAAAAGAAAGGTGACTACCGAGGCTGGGCCTTCCCAGGCACCATGGCCGATCACCCCGGGGCTATCTCTAAGTGTGAAGTTTGCCACTGGTCAGTGACAGTGGCTCAGCTGCAACTTCCAATAAAACACTGCTCATGGCTTTTCAAGCCCTGGCCCTGTTCAAAGTTAGCACCCCTGTGTTGTTTTCCTCAGGCCTAGAAGAGCTCACTTTCCCAGGCAGCTGCCATGGACAGGCCTGCCTCCCTGACTGCTTTACATCGTGATTTTCTCTATGTTTTACACTGCACAACCTTTTCTGAGCTAGAGTTTTCCCACAGAATCCTAAGTCAGTTTGGCAAGTACTCCCACCCTACCCCAGGTAATGTCTGATCACCCCGGTCTATTTTCAACAACTCTGCCACAAAAGGTTAGCCAGAAATTCCTCCACCCCCGGTGTTCTTGTCTAGTAACTTTCCATCCACTCACTGCCCCCTACCATGATCCTTGGCTATAAACTCTCACTTTTCCTTGTTGTATTCAGAGCTGGGCCCCTTCTCTCTCCTCCACAGCAAAATCCCATTGCAATGGTCCTGAATGATCTGCTTCACTGTGCTTTAACAAATGTCATGGAATAATGTTTCCTTCAACAGATGCTTAAAAATGTTAATGATACCGAGTTCTGGCCAGGAAACGGTCCGCTCACACTCTGCTGGGAGTACAGCTTCCTACAGAGTTGGGGATAACCTTTGAATCACGAGTCTTTTCAGACAATCACAGCCATATAAGCAGAAAGCCATACATGTTTTAAGGTTCACTGAACACTGTTTCTCTGTTACAACAAAGATTCAGAGAAAAAAAACTGAACACTTATCCACAGGGATGTGTTCATAAATATACAGCTAGACAACAAATCTTTCCACAGCCTTCAAACTGAACAAGGTAAACGGGAACAGGACCAAGAGATAGAGTGATGGAACAGGCAGGGCAGGGGAAGCCAAAAAGCATCAAGATGTTGATGTACATGTCCCAACCCCCCACCCCGTGAATGCGATCATTACACACTCAAGTATATTCTCATAAAAATTTTTAAATAAAATCAATGAGAATCATGTATATTAATTGACATAAAGGAACATTCAAGAAATTTTTTAGAAAAAATTGCAGTTGGCAAGTAACATGTATAGCTTAATCCCAAATCTGTGAAGGAAACACTATGACTATATACTCGGATGTGTCCCCATAGAAACAGTCCGAAAGGACTTGCCAGAGTGGGCTCTTCGGAAGGAATAAACTTGGGATGCATGACAGGAACCACATCTTTGATTTCATACTTATCTGTATTGGGTGGACTTTTTACTTTCACAATGTATTTAAGGAAGGAACAAATTTGCTGGGTCTGGATAAGTGAAAATTGTTGTTTTTTTGTTATTCTCCGGTTACAAGATGAATTGGTAAGGTTAGATACAGACATTTCAAAATAGTTTCAATTAGTTTAGCTGCTCTTGCATAATGTTAACTTGAGTACCCACTAATTTGCTGATTACTGGCCATTAATTAGCAGCTAGAAGTGAGAAAGAGGCAGATGCTACAGTCCTGCCTTCTCGTGGGTCTGCTGTTGATATTAATAGGAACAAAACAGTTATCTTCTGAGCTTTGCTTCCTACGTTAATTTCTCCAACAAAGAACATGTCCCTCCTCTGGCCAAAGCCCTTCACTGACTTCCAGCTCATTCAGAAAAATGTTACCATCAATGCCATGGCCTCCAGGATCTCTCAGGGCTCATCACACTCTACCCACCTTCTTTAACTCATGCTATTCCTCCAGAACTCTTTCCTGGTCCTTGCACACCAGAAACACACGCCTTCCGCTGAGCCTGGGTCCTTGCTCCTGTCTCTGCCTGGAGGGCTTCTCTGCAGCTCCCTCCAAGACTCTCTTCTTCACTCTCTCAGGGGGTTGCCTGCCTCAGCCACCATCTTTAAAGTTATAATCTCTGCACCTTCACCCAATACTCTTATCTCACTCTACGACTTTGTTCTTCTCAGCAGGTAATATTCCATTTATTGTCTCTCTGCAAAGATTCTTTCCTTGACCCATCTCTAGCCAGCTCCTCTGAGCCCTCTTCTTGGCTAGGCCTCAGCCAGGCTCCCAAAGACTGGAACAAAACACAAATATAGTTTCTCACAGCTCCAAACTGCCCCCTACCATGGCCCCAACCCTCTCTACAGTGCCTGCCTGAGAAAACTTGGGGTTGTGAGGAGAATTTAGTTTCACCTAGCACCTAAACATAGAGCTCCAAGCTCCCAAACCCAGTGGGAGTGCAGCTTCCTGTCTTCAATAAGCACCAGCTAAGAAAACCAGGTGAATTTCACAACCACCAACTCCCCACTTCTCACTTTTTGTAATTTTTTGCTTTTCCTTTTTTTTGGTACTAGGAGTCAAACTTAGGACCTTGCACTTGCCAGGCAGATGCTCAGGTCGCTGAGCTATATCCCTGGCCCACTTTTCCCTGACTTTCACTCTTCACCTCCCTCTTCCTTCCTTCATTCTCTCCTCACAACCCCAGTCATCTCTATACCGATCAAAGTTGATTGTGGTCCTGCTGGATTCTTCACTGCAACAGAAGACTGCTAACAACCGGCCCTTACCTTAGTCACCCAGCTTTGCTTCTGTTTGAAATCTTCACTATCGCGTAGGCCTCATGGGCTGAATTATTCTTTTCCTCCTGGCACACAGTAGAGACTCAGTAAACACTTCCTGAGCATTGCTGACGGATGAACAGCTGCGTACAGGCACTCGTTCGTCAGTCACACTTTCAGGTTGGGGTAAACATGCTTGTCCTTTGGGGTCAAATATCATTGCTCATTTCAGTCCTTAAGTATCTGGTAAGTGCCAGGTGGCTGAATATGTCAGATCAGGGTTGTCATCCTAAACATCAGTTATTTTTAATCCTCATCGACTGACCACCTGCCACATGGTTAAAACCACCCTTCAACATACCTGACCCAGCACAGATGTTACCTAAGGGTGGGTGAAAAGTGCTACATGAGAAATGGTGGCACATGAAGATTCTTCTTGGTGATCGCTGTTAGTTCTTTCCCAGCTCTTAGCGCTGGTCTCCACCCTTCTCCACCCATGGTTATAGCCCTTAAACTTTCCTTCAACCCACCTCCTTCAGACATTCACTGTTTTCACTCCTCAAACTTCATTAAAAGTGCTTTGAGAGGCTAAGTTATCACTCACTGATAGACTGTATGCTTCTCACGGCCAGTGACCTCAGTTCAATTAAAAGGGATGGGAAGCTTTGTGAATTCCATTGCCTTCCTTCAGAGGCAATGCAAAGATGCCTTTTCACCATCTGTTCTTTAGGTTCTCTTGGGTGACCTTGGTTCACCTTCTCTGCCATGCTTTCTCCCCTATTCTCAGTTTTATTTCAGTCATAGATCCTCACCACTTTCAGTTGACTACATAGAGCCCCAAGTGCAGCCAGTCACTGCTAACAAATGCTTTACCGGAAACTGCTGATGGGTGAGGCACCACAGAGATCACAGAAATCTAGTACTTAAATGATGTGCTGAAAGAGAGGGGAGATGGTCTATGCTCATATGAAAAATTAAGGTTACTACTACACAGTGGTTACAAAAATTATAGTTTGTTGAATGAAGTGGCTATGTAGGAAAATTCTGATGATATCCAAGGCAGTACTAGTCACATCACTGAAACAATCAAGAAGCCACAATTGACCACTGGGAGCTGTAGTCTTTTCCCATTGTTAAAATTCTCATTTCTGCAGGATATATCCCATGGGTATCACGAGATCAACCACAGTGAACAAGACTAATACAGCTTCTTGTTGTAGCCTCAAACCACCTATTTCCTACCATCTGCATAATTATCCTGGGCACCACCCACATTCTGATATGATGGTGCATTTTGCCATCTAGCTCAGAGCAGCAGCAATTCCCAAGGGCTTCCTTCCTTCCTTCCTTCCTTCCTTCCTTCCTTCCTTCCTTCCTTCCTTCCTCTTTCTCTCTCTTCCTCCCTCCCTTCCTTCCTTCCTTCCTTTCTTCTTTCTTTCCTTCCTTCCTTTCCATTTCTGAGATCACAGCCCTGTTCTATCTTTGCCCAATTCCAGTCTACAAAAGCATCATGGATGCTGCAAAATGTTCCCTATTCACAAAATGGTTCCAAACTGCATATTCATCCTCTGTTCTTGTTTGTCCATGTTTTGGGTGGTCATCTTAAAGGATGGATTTAGGTTTTGTGTTTTCAGTGACGAAAGGATTTTAATCTTTGGTTTTGAAAACATAAAGCCTACTCCCACTTTTTAATCCTCCTATCTGAAAACCTTCCAGAAACCCCACAGAGATACTAAAGGGTTTTCAGAGGAAGTCCTAGGAACCAATTCATGTGGACACTCTTGAAGCAAAGTACCCTACATAGGTGGTTGTTCAAAGGCTGCCTTCATGTTATGGCCTGTATCTAGATGTGTTCATAGGAAGGGCTTTCGGGAGGCAACTGGACCATGAGTATGTGATACAAATCATGGATGTATGGTATGGGATTGCCCACTGGTAGGCTTGTGGGTGGGCATGGTGTTGGGAAGTGAAGCCCGGTGGGTCACTGTGGGTGTGGGTGTGGGTGTGCCCTGGAACTATCCACTTGTCCATCTATGTCATCTATATCTGTATCATTTTTATCTATCTATATTCGCTACCATTTTGAGTTCTCGCTCCTTCCTTCCTGCCCTGCCATGCACTGTTACTCCTCTTCCCTCTGCCAGTCCTCCCTGCCTTGGAGCCAGCCAACCAAGGACTTCAACCTCTACAAACTGGGAGCTAAAATAAACTTTTCTTCCTTTAGTTTATGAATGTTAGGTAGTTTGTCCCAGAAATGAGAAAGTAACCAAGACACTTCCTAAACCTTCAGAGTACCCACCTACCACATAGTAATAGAAGGATTTGCCAAATAGTAAAGCACAAGATTTGAAGCAGCATGGGTGTTTCCATGGATAGAATTCAAGGTACACGAGTGTGACATTATGACATAGACTTTCTGAGTTTTGTCCATGGTTTCTGGCATATACCTCCCTCCCAAAAGTAGACTATAGAAACTAGAATTTCTTTTCCCCAAGGTGGATTGTAGAAATACTACTCTTCTCTGACTCTCTATTTTGGAGCTGGCATCCTATGGTTGGACAGCATGTTCTCTGATAGAAGATCCTAAGATCCCCATTCCACAGGAATCCTGCTCCACACCCTGGAGGGAGGAATGCTGCACAGAGGGACAAAAGAATGCCAAAGCAGACAGGTCTCTATTTATTTCCTCCAGTCCTTAGTACTGGCTATGCAATGAAGTTTTCAAAACAACCCAAAAAGACAAGGGCTTCAAATGAACATATGGCTACTCAAAGGAAGGCAAAGGAGAGTTCATCCACATGCCTAGGGAATGGCACAGCCCAGGTCCCCGGCAACAGAAGCTCCTGCACGTGTGACTCTTCCAGACCCTGCCCTACATACTTCTTCATCTGGCTGTTGATCCATTTGTACTGTTTAAAATCCTACACAGAAAAAAGATGTGCAAATCAATAGGGGAGAACAGAAAATGCAAAAACAACCCCAGGCATGTTCAGCCATCTGATCTTTGACAGAGGGGCCAAACACATACACTGGAGGAACAATAGCCTCTTTAACAAATGGTGCTGGGAAAACTGGTCACACACATGAAATAAATCAGACACATAAGCTTAAATATTGTATGATTTCTCTTACATGAGCAGCACAAAGTATAAATGAAGAGCAAAATGAAGGATAGATAACAGGAGACAAGGAGATAAAAACCTTTTCTGCAAATTGAGTGGGGATCAAAAGCTGGAGGGAGAGGAAGGAAGGGGAAGGGGACGGGAAACAATGGAACTGAGTTACGTGCATGTACCAACTCCCCATGGTGACAGGAATCGTGTGCTACAATCGTGCACTGACAAAAATAAATAACATAATAAACTAATAAATGTAAGTACAGGTTTCCCTGAGTACCGTGAGCCAAGCTAGTGAGTTGATGGAGGGGTCCTGAGGAGGGGTTCTGCGAAGCCCAGTTTATGGCTGGTCTGTCAGAAGTTCCAGAGACCCGGCCCTGTGACCGTGTCTGAAGCAAGGACAGGGCCGCACCCTGTGTGCGTGATGCTCTTCCCAGGGACAGGGCCAGGCTGAGTGGACTCAGTGCTGCTGTGCTGGTGGGTGCTGCGACGCTGCCTGCTTGCCGATGAGGAGAGACCCTCACGCCTTTCGAGGCCACAGAGATCTGCTGTGTTGGTTGTGGAGTGACAGCAAAAGAAAAATCATGGGATTTTTTTCCCCAGCAAAGTTACTGCTGTGGGGGATCAGTCCTTACAATACTTGACGAGCTCCTAAAAAGCTATTCAGAGAGTCTTGTTCTCCTCTTCAAAGTGTGGTCCCTACATCAATAACATCAGTAAAACTTAGGAACCTGATAGAAACTGCAAAGCTGTATCACCCAAAACCTGGTGTATTTCACCAACATCCCGTGTGACTCAAACACACAGGAACATTTGAGAAATGCTGCCCTGCAGAAGATGGCTCTGTTGCTAAGCCCTCTTTGAACTCGAGTGAGGCCACTGCAGTTGAATGGAGTGGTCCACGGACTCACAGAAACATCACCCCGGTACCCATCTGGCAGACGATGGTGCACAAAGCCCTTTCTATTATGAGTCTCCCATAGGTAACCTCTGTTGCCCATTATTAACCCTGCAGCCGTGAGCTAATGGCTGAAAACCATCATTGTGTGGGATGATGGGCTTCCTGGTGAGGCAAAGGGAGTAGCTGAGAGCCCCCTTCACCCCAGAAACACTTCATCACAGGTGAGGACCTGCAAACAGGAACCCCAAAGGAAGCCTTGGGGGCAGGAGACTCTAAGAGCAACTGCTGAAGTAGGTGCGTGGTACTGAAGTAGTTGTGTGCTGACAGGGAAGGTGTGGCATCCAGGCAGCCCAATAAGGGGGGAGGACGGACAGGGGCATTTGCATGCAAGGTTTCAAGTATGAGGCAGGTTTTCCAGCACCAGAAAGTTCCAAACACCTCCTTCTGCTTTTGCAGTTGTTTGGCAGCTGTAGGGTCCTCCTGAGGTTTTTCCTTGGCTTGGGCAAATTTTCCCATCTTGCCTTTGTTTGGGGCCAGAAATGACTCTCCCACTGCAGCTTTCTGGGCATCTCAGCTGCTCAAAGAGCAAGAGATCCCAGGGACAAGTCACAAATCTTCACCGGGGTAATCACAGGCAACCTAAGGCCAGCTCTACAGCCTTGCTGAGAAATGGCCCATTGGATAAGACCAGAGGAAGGTTGGCTTGCTCATGGCTTGGGAGCATGTGACCCCAAGGAGCGAGGGTCTGAGTCAGGCTCACTGTCCTATTGCTCCACACGGAAAGAGCCACAGGCTTGATTTACCACGCGAGGCCACTGCTAGTGTTCCTGAGGGGATAAGAAGTTCCAGTAAAGGGGCCCATGTGAGGCTCCTGGATGAGTGGGAGCCCAGATGGCACCAGGCCCATAGGCGCTGTATGGCCTGGGGTCCTGGGCACGGGGAGAGGGGTGGGTGGGCAGTGGGGGGATGAGGTGGCCTAGCAGTCAGGGAGAAAGAGCAGTGCCAGCCTTTGTGCCAAGCCTTTCCCTGGACTCTGCGCTCCTGAAGCTGTGAGACGGCTCTGTTGTGACCCGCCCTCCCACCAGGGCCTCCAGCCTGCATCCAGCGGAGACGGTAACTCGGCCACCAGTGCTCTTCCCGCCGTGTTCCTGGGGAAGCCCCCACTCTCCCTGGTTCTGCACAGCTCCAATGCACCCGCTGTTCACAATGCACCCCGTTTGTTTATGACAAAGTAGGCAAAGAAATCTTTTTATTCCACGTACTTTTCTTATTTCACCCTTTGTCTTCTTTGTTACATAAGAGACATTTGGCTTCTATCCATGACACTTACTCACCCTGAAGCTGAGGAATTCCTCCCTTCCAGAGCCCCTGGATACAACGCGACCATGGATTTCTTTGGTGTGTTTTCCTTCTGTCTGCCTATTATCTAAGGACATCCTCTGCACATGCACAAAACATGCAACCCAGGCCAGGTGAAGATCCATATGATATTTAAGTCTGGGTCACAATAGAGCCATCTTTCAGCTTCGGGAGCGCAGAGTTGGGGAAAGGCTTGGCACTAAGGCAGGCATTGCTCTCTCTCCCTGACTGCCAACCACATTCCCTGTGACTCCAGCACTTTGGGAGGCTGAGGCAGGGGCATCATAATTTTGAGCATATCCTATATAAATTAGAGACTTAAAGACTCTGTTTCAAAAGAAAAAAATAAAAAGGGCTGGGATGTAGCTCAGTGCAAACGTCCTGAGTTCAACTGCCAGTAGTGGGAGCACACACACACACACACACACACACACACTCCTGCAGCTTCGCTTGTCCTGCGGCATGGATGTAGCTGGTTTATCTGTGTTGGCTCAGGCTGTACTTGGGACTGGGACTTGAGGTCACCAGTGAGTCCCTCTTCTGGTGCAAAGACAGGCAAACTTAGGGGGACATTCAGGCAAACTGAGGGGACATTCACAGCAGCAAAGAAATCCATGATGCATGGAAAAAAAGATGGATAAAAGTTTTATGAATGAATGTTTGTATACCCTTAAAATTCAAATGTTGAAACTAGTGTGGAGAGTCCTCAAAATATTAAAAATAGAAATTCCATCGGACCTGGCTGCTCTCCTTCCAGGTGTCTTCCCCAAAGAGTTAAAGCCATCATGTTTCTGTGGGCCAGGCATGCTCAGGTTTATAGCAACCAACCTGTAAGAGCTCAATCTTGGAAGTAGTTGTAAGTTCACCCACAGGCCAATGGACAAAGACAACGTGGTATTTACGCACAATGGAGCACTGCTCTGCCACCAAGGAGGATAAACTTGAGTCATTTGCGAGAAAGTAGATGCACCTTGAGACCATAATGTTAAATGAGATAAATCAGAAGACGCACAAACTTAAATAGCATATGGTTTCCCTTATATAAGAAACCCAGAGTATAAATAAAGAGCAAAATAAAAGGTAAATAATTAAAAAAAAGGAGATGATTCTTTTACCAATGGGAAGAGGACCAAGAGCTAGAGGGGAGGGAGAGGGAGGAGCGGAGAGTGGGAGGGGGGAGGAAGGAAGATGGCTGCGTGCATGCACCAAATCCACAGATGAAGTATGATCATTATGTACTGCAAACAGCTACCAATAAAAATAAAAATTAAAAGAAAGAATAGAGGCCAGGTTGGTAGTGCATGCCTGTATCCCAGCACTCGAGAGGCTGAGACAGGAGGGTCCCTGGGAATTTGAGACCAGACTGGGCTGCAAAGTAAGTCCAAAGCCAGCCTGAGCTGTAGCATGAAACCTTGTCTCAAAAAGACAAAATTAAAAAAAGAAAGGAAGGAAGGGAGGGAGGGAGGGAAGAAACCTACCTCCAATGTTAAGGCATTACGAGGTGAAGGCTTTGGGAGGTGGGATTAGACCAGAGCGTGAGTGAAGCCCTCATGAATGGAAGCAGGATCCCCATAAGAGAACCTGCTTCTTCTCTCTGCCACAAGAGGACCCCGCAAGGGTTCCAGCTATAAATCGGGAGTCAGGTCCTCACCAGGCATGCGGCCTGCCACGTCCTTGATCTTAAATTTCTACCCTCAATAACTGTGACATCAAATTTCTGTTGTTTAAAAACCCCTCTGCCTGTGCTATTTTATTACAGCACTTCAAGTGGGCTGAAATAGCTAGGTAGCTAGCTAGATTTTCCAAAATAAAAGCAGATCAGAAAGAGCACCCTCCTTTATCAGTTCCTGATTTAGGCCCACGTGATTCTCATGTCTTCTTCCTGATGTTTTTTTTTTTGTTTTTGTTGGTTTGGTTTGATCTGGTCTGGTCTGGTCTGGTCTGGTTTGGATTGGTGTTTTGAGGCAGGGTCTCACTATGTAGCCCAGGCTGGCCTCAAACTCTGTGATCCTCCTGTCTCAGCCTTCTGGTTCAGACTCCCATGTCTTGGGATTACAGGCATGTACCATCACACCTGGTCAGGCTGCTCATGTAGACTTACTTAAGGAAAACAGTCACCTTTCACTCACAGAAAAGTGTCTCTATTATGGGTTATGAAAATTTGTTCATTTGGCACAAGCCTTGCTAGTCTTTAGGAATCCTCTTGTTCATATCTTACTGAGTTTCTCCCACAAATATCCCAGTAATGACTTCAAAGTTTCTTTCCTTTCCTGATCTCACAATCCCCATGTTAACAATCCAACCTGCTTGGTTAGCAGGTACTACCTTGTATGGTTGTATATTTGGAATATGAGGCGTTGCTACAAAATAATCTGAATGATTTAGATGTCCAAACGATTGTTATTCCCACAAAATCATTATGCTGGGACACAATAAATGTATCCCCACACGTGGCCACTGTTCCTACCATTTTAGATGTGCTTCTCCCACTCTTCCTAGGGGAGGGTTAATCTGCGACTCACAGGTAGACATGATTTTTTTTTTTCAAAAAGCAACATTGAATTGTAGTCAGGATAAATGGATAAAAAGGAACACACACACACACACACACACACACACACACACACACCTATCCCAGTTACAAATATTACCAGGTAAAACAGTGTATGGTACAAGACTTGATGTGCAATGCTATTTTGCCCTGGAAGATCATAATTAGAATTAACCATACGCTCTCCCTATATGACAATTCTAAAGGATAACGTTCATTCAAAGACACAAGTTCTATTATATCTATTAACTATAAGCAACATTTCTTCTCATCATTGTATTTTTCCTTTACTGTCATCCACGTCTCTGGGGTAGAAATCAAAGATTTATGATGCTCAATAGGTTGGGGTAGGAGGATTTAATACATGTTTGTTATCGATGCTAAAGCTACTTAAATGATTATTTAATAGAAATTATACCTTTAAAGAAGATATGCCAAACATGTGGGTAGCTCAAAATATATGCATGAACATCAAAGCAGATTACAGACAACACTGACGACCTGATTCACAGCCATAAATTATATCTCACTTGCTTAAAGTATGTGAGCTGTTGATCCAGAATAGAGGCACAGTCCTCAGGACATGGTTGTTTTTATCATGATCCAGAGCACTGGATGAGGTAAGCTACTAGGAAAAGAGAAAGAAAGAAGAAAGAGAAAGAGAGAAAGGAAAGGAAAGAAAGAGAAGTTAAGAAAGGTCAGACGTTTCTTCCTGTTATGAGGGATAAGCAAAGACATTTTTTCTTCCAGACTTCATAGAGGTATCAAGAAACTGCAAAGTAAGATGTATAAATGTCAAATGTTAGCCAACTGGTCACAAAGTGAGTTAGATATCAGAACTGTTTCCAAGGCAAGCCCGTGCAACCTACTTTCTTCGTGCAAATTTCAGCTAGTGTGATCAAAGATAATGAGTCATCCAGCATGGTATTTTAAAAACATTAAAGCTGCTTTAATGTTTTCTTCGCTCCCCCCCACCCGTGTCTCTGTACTGAAACTATCCTGGTACACTGAGACAAGCTATGGTTCTTGTGTATGAATTATACACACAACTCCAAGACTGAGCAGTTTTCAATTCAGAGCTCACTGAAGTGTGCTAGCCTAGAAACACTGGCAGGATTTCATCACGATTACGGCAATGTGCTGTTTATAGTAGGAATCTGAAGTGCTAGAGACACCTGAAAATAGACAACTGATTAGGACTTTTTCTGGAAAGAGATGTTTTATTCTGATGGTCTCTCTTACTGTGCTACTTGCAGAGGTTTTTAAACATGATGCAATTTTCTCCCTCTTGGTGGGAATGCGTGGTGTTTCTATACCAGGCGATGGGTAAACACTAAGGTAGCATGGGTTAAGAAAAAACGGGCAGGAGCTTCAAATTCGTGAACACTTGCATCTTGTTCTACTACTTCCCTGCCACCCACAGCTCTGGGTAGGCCTCTCTGCCTTTTAGAAACCAGGTTCCTAAAACTGTCACATCACAGGGTCTCTACAAAGGTGAAAGCTGACTGTGCGTGTAAACAACACAGGACTGGATCAGGGACGGTTTTCTGCCTTCAAACCCCTCTCGCCCACACTCTGGCACCAGCATTTCCAGGACACTGCAGGATGTCTGTGGCTGGAATTTCACCATTCCCAGCCTCAGGCAGGACTGACAGTCACTTGACTTCCTTTGCACAAACTTTCTCCTGCAGGTGTTGCCAGATGAGGCTTGGGCAACTGCCCTCAGAGGCGCCAGTGAGTTCAGGGGTGGTTCATTAAAAAGCAAAACTGAAATACTCTGCCTTGTTATTTTTAAATTTTAAACCACTTGGAAGTCAAGTTTTCACTTGCTCATTGACATACAGATAAAATCACCTCCCACTAGCTTTTGAATTATACATATTTGAGGTCAACAGAACTGGCTTCCAGGGAGTGCATGCATGAACTTCCTAAGTACCTGGTGAGCACCTCGGATATCCCAGGCCCTCGTGCCATAGGCTCTGAGAATGCAGAAATGAAGGAAACTTGCTCTCTTCCTCAATTATTTCACAGTCTGGGGAAAGAGCCAAGCCCAAGCACAACTTCACTGGACCACAGCTGGTCCTACAGCAGAAGCATGCCAAAGGGCCACAGCACCTTGAATGGCAAAAGCATTTTGCTCACCTTCCACCCACACAATCATCAGATGAGCTTGGCATCACTGTACAAATCACATCCAGATCAGCTGTACCAAAGCCAGGCGTGGGGTGAGGTCACCTAGGAGCCTAGGATGGCAGCCAAGTTGTGAGCCTCCCAGGCAGTCACCTGTGTTCCTTCTGCCAGTCTCCACCTCTCAGAGATCTCATCCAAACACATGCAGGATCTTTCCCTGCCGAACTTGCAAATTCTTCATGAACGTTACCTGAAGTGTGTTCCCTGGGGCACAGCCAGCCGTGGCCGCCTCCCAGGCTCTGGCCTTGGCCTGCCCTCCACACCCCTCTCCCCACTGTGAGAGCTTACAGACTCTGATTCTGCTGGATTCTTGGGTCTGGGCGCCTTTGTGTGTGCTGTTTCCCCTCCTCAAACACCTTTCCCCCAGGGCCACCTCCAGCTTCCTGCTCCTCGCCCAAGGGTCACTGTCCCACCTCCTTTCCCCGGCCACCTCCAGGGCCGAGCCGCCAGCTTCTCCCCCAGGAAAGCACAGGACACTGGAGAGAGCCCGGGAAGTACTTCACTGCTCTGTGGTTGTTGGCTTGTTGGCCTCTTTCCTCACTGGACTTGGAGTTCCTTAGTGCTTCTGCGGCCCAGGCTTCTGTATTTTGCCTCTTAACTGTTTGTTGATTGAAGACACATCAAGCTGTGCTTCCTTGCCAGGAGCGCCCTCTGCAGTATCAGAGGCCCAGAGCAAATCCACAGCTCTCCGCCACCCCCAGCTCCCGCCGCAACACCCAGTGCAAGTCACTTAGCTGTTCATGCTGCTCCGGAAGCAAAAGCACCAGTAATCTCATCATGCTGCCCTTCACTGACCCTAAGGGACAGCACAGTTTCCACCAAGAGAGATGCTGCTGTCTCCGGCCAGCCATGCCCTTTCTAAATGGTTGCTCTGCTCTCTGTCTCAGCCCCCAGATCACAGAACCATGTCTGCTCACCTCCCTACGCCCAGTACCGGCAGCCCAGCAGCCCTCAGTAAGTACGAACTGAATAAATGAATGACTGTGTGACCGGAAACTGCCCACTCTCAGTCCACAGGACCTGACCCTCCAAAGCCAGCTTGGGTTGGGTGGGAATCTGACTGAGGGCAGCCAATCCACAGGCTTCTCTGTGACCTGTGATCCAAGGGCCACTGGAATGAGGTGGGTTCACACAGTGGGTGCTTTCTAGAGGATTTAAATGAAGTTTCCCCGGGGCCAACATAGGGCCAAGCGCTAAGGAACGAATCAGGTTGCTGTAGGCCAGGAGAATGCATGGCGTGCTGTTTGCCTGTAGATGAGCTCAGAGGCCCCTGCAGAGAGAGGCTTTTAGGTTTCAGAGGAAGACAGTCAGAAGGGATGCAAACCAAAGCCCAGGGTCAGCCGAGACCACAAAAGTGCTAGAGAAGGAACTGGTTGCCTTGACCCTGACAACTTTCTCATTTCAGCTCCAGGTCGGATCCAAACAAACTGAAGAGAGACATCCTACCTTTCCAGTGAGTCTGAATTTTAAAACATGCCAACGTATGGTTAGAGAGCATCTCGGGTTTACATGGTGCCTCTGTGAGAATCAGATAGAAGGTGACCCTCCCAGCTGGGTGTGAAGCCTTTGGCCTTTGTGCACAAAAAAGACACCCTCCTTGGAGGAGGAGAGGAGAGCACAGATGTCCCCGCTGGGTGCACAGCTGACCAGGGCAGGACAGATCTGAGCCCTCCAGCACCAACTCGCTGCCTCCTTTTGTGCTGCCCAAGCTGGCCTCCCTGTCCCGGCAGGGTGGCCTTGCTGCTCAGTGACCACGCAGGGACAGAAAGTAAACTTGGGGCCAGATGGTCTTTGACAAAAACCCAGTCTGAGTCCCACAAATGTAAAGTGAGCAGGTGTCACTGTCCCTGGACGTGGGCACCTCCAGCTCTGCTCCAGAAACTCCTGGGACTCAGCCACACGGACACAGATGCGGCACTGTCCTTTGGAGAACAAAGCATCAACTTGAAGGGGTACAACCTTAGAAGTCAGTGGGAGGCACTCTGGGTGTACCTACAAGACATCCACAAGCAAGGTTCCCCAGGGACAGCTGACCCTCAGCTGCAGAACTGGGCTTGGACAGTAATACCATGTGGCGGTAACCAGAAAGCAGGGGGCATGGGCAGGCAGACTGCCCAGGTTTGTGAGACTTCTCACTTTGCACTGAGCACACCAGGAATTATAGGCTCAAGAAAAAGACCCCGTTTACTGTTACCTACATTCGCAGACCTACCAGGGTGAAGACATACCAGAGTTACAGCAATCAGTATCTGCACACTACGCTGACAATGGTCCCTCAGCCTTACTTTTTTGCAGGGAACTCAAATGATTTCCTGTTCTGTGCAGCCCAGCGTGCAACGTGCGAGGCTCAGAGTCAGCACTTGAAGCCAGTGAACACCTCTCAGTCCTCCAATCAGGCCCTGTGGGTCCTGAACAGCTCCTGGCACACAGTGGGCCCACAGTCAGGGTTTGCTGAATGCCTCCAAGGGATGGTGGCCTGGGCTGTGTCCTGAGATTCTCTATTACTGAACACAGAGCTTGCCAGAAAAGCATGTGGGAAACAGGAACGACATTAGGACTGCTGAGTCAGAGCAAGATTGGTCTAAAAATCAAGAGAAGCCCTGACCATGAATCATGGTCAGAAAATCCTGTTTGCAGATTTTACTTTTGAAAGTGGAATAAAATATCACTTCATTTATAAAGAAACACTAGGCTTTAGAAATCCAGATGGTGTATAAGATTCTACAACTGTGAGTTTGGCTGGGCGTGGTGGCACACGCCTGTAATCCCAGCACTTGGAGGCTGAGGCAGGAGGATCTTTGTGAGTTTGAGGACAACCTGGGCTACAAAGTGCTCAAGGCCACCCTGAACTGCATAGCAAGACCCTGTCTCAAAAAGAAAAACAAACAAACACAAAAAACCAGAGCTGTCAGTTCTAAAAGCATAAGTCAAAGTTATTCTGAGCTTTTATAATGCAAAAGCAATCCTCATTTTTTAAAAGAAAGGGACTTATTCATTAATTCCATTGTTATTTCAAATCTATTTTTAAAAAAGTATTTCTCTGAAAATGTTGGGTTTCTTCACATTTTTGTATAGAGTTTACAATACAAGACTCTAGGTTTTGCTGATAAAGCACACACATTTTGATGCAAAAAATTAACTCTTCAAACCACAAGGGAAATAAAAGCCCGAAGTCTGAGATGCGCTTCTTGACATAAACCTAGTAATAATCTAGATGCAGAGCCAGGGGAAGTGAATTCTCCGGGGGGATCCCCGAGGCCACAGCCAGGCACTGGCTCTGAGCAGAGCTTCTAGAAGATGTGCCTGGTGCTGGGCTGACTTTAATCATAACAGCTGGCAAAACGGTAGAGGCTGGATTTAAAGCTTCCCTGGCTATTTCATGCAGAGAAGGAGGGAAGCGCAGCTGGGGTGACGGGTCAGCTTGTCTTGGAGGGAGCTGCTCGCTGACAACCACTGGAGAAGATCCTTGCTCCCGCTTCCTGTCCCCTCTCCTAGGCAATGTGACCCTGCAGACCCTGGCTTCCCTTCCTCCCCAGCACTTTCCCAAGGACTCTCAGCAGAGACTTCTTTCAATGATGCCTCAAGAAGAACTATTTGAATCAAGAATAGGAGTAAAGAAAGATGCTTGGGAGCTCTCAGTAGTCAAAAAAGGACCAAGAGGGCTGGAAGGGGGATGCAACAGGCATAAACTCAGACCTGCCTGGTAAAGCCTCATCACGTCGCCATCACGCCTGCACAAGGCAGTGGTGCTCCAGCTTCCTCTCAGCCTAGAATCAACACTGTCCAGGCTGCACCAATTGAATTAGAATGCCGAGGGGGGAATCTCGGCCACAAGTGATGTATTAACCTGTTAAAGCTGTTTCTTAACCTCCCAGTGATTCCCATGTGTAGGCGAGCTGGAAACCCAGCACTAGAAAGAAAAGCTTCTCAGGCTTTAAGGTGCCGGAGAGCAGGGAGGGGGCCTTCTCTCCGTGCAGATTCAGGGTAAGTGGCCCTGGGCGGGGAGGAGACAGAGCTGGGGCTGGGGCTGCAGGTCCGGGGCTGGTCCTGGCAAAGTCACATTGGACCTACTCTAGATTCTGCCTCTGAGTGTGCCCAAAGACTGTGCAGAGGGTCTGGAAATTGGGCCACGTCAGTGACAGCCAAGGAAAGTTTTCACCAGGTGTGTAAGCTTTTCACTGTGCCTCCTGCTCACTTGCTTCACTCTGCTGTGTGTCAGACATCCAGGGATACGACAGTTATCACTTCCTAATATTCTTCAAGGGTGAAGAGGCCGGGCAGGTGGCGCACACTTGTGATCCCAGCACTGGGAAGGCTGGGGCAGGTGGATTGCTCTGAGTTGAGGCCAGCCTGAGCTACATAACCAAGATCCCCTGTCTTAAGAAACAGTAAGGGGGTGGGGGAGAAGGAAATGAAGAAAGAGGAAAACGTGAAAGAAAAGAATCCTTGGAAGTAAAAGAACTGCATAGACGGAAACTTACACTATACTCGGTACACAGTCACTCACACTTAGACTTTGACAGCCCCTGCCTGCACACAGGCCTTAATTCTATCTACAGAAGTAAAAAATGGAGATCAAGCCATGCTTCTATCTACAGTGACCAACTGGCCTAATGCTCCACTGGTGGTCTCTAGGATCATCTGAGTGGTGACTCTGTAAAAACCAACCGATAGGGCCGGGCACGCAGCTCAGCCGCACAGCACCTGCCTGGCAAAGCGGAAGGTCATGAGTTCAATCCCTGGTACCAAAAAAAAAAAAACTCCACCCAAATCGACATTAGCTCTGGGGCGAATTCAGTTTGGCTAAGGCACCCCGGGAAGCAGGAGGTAAAACACATTATGACTTAGTGCTTTTCACAGAATAAATTAAGAGCAAGAATCTTCATACAGACTCCAGGACTGCATGGCACCACCCATGTTACCAACGCGAAGCCCCGCTACCCACAGCGACCCGCACAGATTAGCAACACCCTGGGTGCTTTTCAAGCGCACACGCTGGGAGGCAAAAGCAGTGGAAAGGGAAACCAGAAGACTCCGGTAAAGAACACTGAGGTAGCTGGAAGGGTGGCAGGGGCAGAGACTGTGGTTGGGGCTCAAGACGTGGGCTTCGGTTTTCGTTTCCCAGCTTCCAGGAGTCCTCTATAGACTCCAAAGCATGCAGCGGAAACTTAGCACCTGTGGTGGACCTAACAAAACAAAACGCAGTTCTACAGTTTCACGGTCCAGCTTTGGTCAGATGCATTTTAAATGATTAATTATTTAATCCACACGACCTCCCCCGTGGTAGTTCCACACGCACTCTCGTCCCTGGGTACGTTCTGGGTTAGGGGGACGAGGGATCTGCCTGGTGTTCCACACTCAGCCCCCGCAGCACAGGCCTCGGCCCAGCTGCTGGTTCTGCAAGTCCCAGGGCACAGAGCACCCTCGGAGGACCTAGCGCAGAGTGCCGGTGCCACGGCAGCGGTGCTGGCTCCAGGCTTCCCCAGATAACAGGAGAGGTGAGGCGCACCGCCCGGGCCACCGAACTCTCTCCACGACCTGCGCCTCTTTCACGCGGGGAAACTCGGGTCCGGCGCTCCCAGCCGCAGCCCCCAGCGCCCTTCAGTCAGCAGCGCGCCCGGCTCCAACCCCGCCCGCGGGCGAGGGGCCGCACCCTGCCGCGGGACAAGTCTCGCCGGCGGCGATCGACCGGGGCTGGCGGCGGCGTGCCGGAGCTCTGCGCCCGCGGAGGGACCCCGGCCCGCGCCCTCCCCGCCCGCGGCCGCGCCCTTACCTGAGCCGGAGATGCGGGCGCGCGGCGCGCGGCCCCTGCCGGAGCACGCAGAGAGGTCGCTCTGAGAGCGGCCGCGGGCACTCGGCTCCCCGGGCGGCCGGCGGCCGGCTGGCGCCTGGGGCTCGGGCTCGGGCAGGGGAGCCGCCGCCGCCTCGCCCGTGGGCCCCGCGGGAAGCCTGCCTGCCTCGGCCATCGGCTCGGCCCAGGGAGCGCCGGGTGGAGCGCGCGCGGGGCGGGACGCGGCGAGGGCGGGAGGAGGAAGAGGACAGAAAAGTTTGCACAGGAAGGAGCCGCCCACAGACGACTCTGCGCCCGCCGCGGGAGACCGGCCCGAGCCCGGGACCTGCGACCGCTCCTCCCCCGCGGCCGCGCGCGAAGGCGGCGGGGTCCCCGAGGGGCGGCGGGCGCGGCGGCTGAGGGCGAGGTCGGGTTCCGGGGCCGGTGCACGGCGTGTGTGTGCACGGCGTGTGTGGCGTGCGTGCGTGGTGTGTGTGTGTGTGTGTGTGTGTGTGTGTGTGTGTGCGTACGCACGGCGTGTGTGTGCACGGCGTGTGCGTGCGTGGTGTGTGTGTGTGTGTGTGCACGGCGTGTGTGTGCACCCGTGCACGCGCGTGTGTACGCGTGTGCACACGCTCAGGAGCCTGGGAAAGCGCGGGTGATCGCGCTCGGGTACAGGTGCGAGCGCGTCAGTGGTGAATCTCGAGTCCCCTCCCTACCCCGCCGTTTCCCTGCGAAGCCCATTCCCGCTCTTGCCACTGCCCCTGCCCCTGCCGGGGTTGTCTGCTGGCCACGCTCAGAGGTCTTGTGTTGAAGGCCAGTGTCCGAGAACTGAACAAAGATCTCAGGGTGCCCGCTGTGGCGAGGCTTTGTGACAGGCAGATCTCCCAGCTGACAAAGTAGCGTCACCGTCACCCCTCGGCACCCTGTAGGACTTTCCAAAATGGGCAGCTGACATTTGGCTCACTGGGTTAGTGATTTCACATCCTCTGGAGCCCGAGCCCCGTCAGTTTCACATTTCGGTCCTCCCACTGTGGCTTGCCCAGAACTGAAAGCTGCAAATCAGGCTCAGGAGCCACCATTTGTGGAAGTAACTGGCAAAGGAAGAATGTCCCTGGGCTCCCCATGGCAGGAAGAGAAGGAAACGCAGGCAGGGAGAAGGCTTAGCCTTCACCACTCAACCACAAACCGATCCATCCCCAGGTGGTCGCCAGCCACTGTGCACATAATACACCATTTAATAAGAGCACAAACCCGAACGCAAGGGAGAAAGAAATCTAGAAACAAAGACCAACAGTGCAAGCTGGAGAAGCCCATGGATACCCACAAAAGCCTTGTAGCAAAAAGATCCTAATAATAACACTTTACCATCGACCATCAGAAAGCACTTGCCCCCCTAATTCTCCCAGCAGCTCTGTGGCAAGGATCGGATTCTTCCAGCTTTGCTGCGAAAACTGTCCACATGCAGGTCCATTTCCGCAGAGTCAGCCAAGGTTGCCTGGTCTTGCTGTAAATATTTCCTACTAACAAACCTTTAAATTGATGCCTCTCCAAATGTTCCTTTACTTTCTGGATGTATTGTGCAGTTTCAGGTGGTAGAGCGATGTCTTGCCTTGAGAGACAGACAGTGTGGTATTTTAGTCACTTTTAAGATTAAAAGGGCATTTAGGTGGATTTTACCTTGTTTTACGTTTTTTTTTTTTTTCCAGAGACAAAATACCAGATAGCCCAAGTTAAAGGAGGAAAGGTGTATTTTGGCTCACAGTCTGCACAGGTTTCAGGCCATAGTTGGCTGGCTCCAAGGCAGGGGGCACAACAGAGGGCATCACAGAGGAGAAAGAGTTCATGGCAGGCAGAAGGCAGCAAAAGCAGCAAACAGTCAGAGACAACAGTAGTCCTCTTTCCGTCCTTTATATCCTATCCGGGCTACCTACCCATTTGGGCCCACGGTGGAGCACCCTTAATCCTAGCATCGCTCCATGAATCTACTCCAGCATCACATCCGTGAGCCCAGCACCGCTCACCCTAGATCAAGCCAGCTCAGAAAAGCTCCACCTATGACTGCTTGAGGCTGTAGGGGGACATCTAGATTCTAGCTGTAGCATGCACTTAACCTGAGTAATCATATTTTTAGATGGCATCTAATTACCATCAGATTCCATCATGAAATTATAACCCAGGGACCCTTCCACAACAGTGGTGGCCCTCAGCACGCTGGTTGGCCTGTTGTTGTATTATCTGCTGCTGCTGCTGCCTATAGCCTTATGTCCACTTTCTCCATAGCTACCTTTCCTACCTGCAAGCCGCCTGCCCTCCCTGGCACACATCCCAGCTGCTGACACCTGCCCCACCCCCGCTGTCCCTGATGCCCACCGCATGAATTATGCGGTGTGTTCCAAGCTGCACACTTTTCTCTTTTCTGGTGAATCCTCTGTGTCATCTCTTGTAAAGATAAATGAATAATTAAATGCTCTACGACACAAGAAGTCTCCTCTGACGCATTCCTCTGGTATTCATCACTTCATCATTTCAACTGTTATTGAAGAAAAAGATAACTTGAGTGCTTGTGATGGGCTGGGCTCTGTGCTGGTGTCATAGCCGTGGGGACCCTCTTGACCCCGGATCCCTCTGTGTACTTGTCCTTCACCACCTAGCCTCTAAGAGAGCAGCACACACTTGCTACCGCGTGCTCGTAGCCTCCCCTCTCCCATCCTCTGCAGGGTGATTTCTGTCCCCAGCGCTGCACTCACAGTTGCTGGCACTGCTTTGGCGGCTGTCACATCAGAGCACTCCCATGCCAGATGTGCCGGAGCTGCCAGGTCTGCTCTGACTCCCTCTGCAGGCTTTAACCCTCTGGGTCCCTGCTCCTTCTCTGGACTGTTTCTCTGGCTTTTGGGACACCACCTCCCTCGTGTCCCTCCAGACGCTTTGCTTCCTCCCTTTCCTCCTTTCAGGGTCTCTTTGTGCCCATCTACCCTCATGTAGCATCGCCCAGAGGTCTGGCATCAGGCTTCTCTGCTCTGAAGGCATTTTTAGCTTTGCTAACCTGTCTTGCCCAGTCTGTAAGATCTCTGTGTCCTTCGAAATGTCCCTTAATGCCAAAAGCAATATTTTTGCCAGCATTTATTTAATGGAACTATTGGATGAGCTGGTTTTTTAGAAAAAGCACATAGCTCAGTTTTTTAAAGCAAGATGTTTCTAAATACTTTACTTAGCTATTTTCATTAAATATCGTTAGATAACCAAGAAGTTAGAAATAAAAACTGAAGATAAAAGAGAACTGCTTTCAGTCATATAGAATGTTGTAACACAAAGCAAAACCCCAAAATAGGACATAAAAACTCAAACAACTTTTACATTTTGTTTAAAATTTTGCATTATATAAGATTATAAAGAGCATTATAAAGAGCATACATAAAAATTTGTCAACTAGTTTCTCCCACCTATTAGTACTAGAAACTGCTTTTTGCTTCCTCTCTCTCTCATTCTTTTTCTTCTCTCTCTCTCTCTCTCTCTCTCTCTCTCTCTCTCTCTCTCTCTCTCTCTCTTTCAAATAGGGTCCTGCTACTTGATTCAAGCTATCTTGAACACAGTACATAGCTCAGGGTGGCCTGGAACTCATAGTGATCCTCCTGCCTCAGCCTCCTGAGTGCTGAGACTATAGGCATGCACCACCACACTCAGCACAGAAGACTGTGTTTTCCGTAGGAGTTTGAGTGTGGGATGGAGTCTGCCTCATCTGTGGTCGGAGCTTCCTTCTCCCTGATGGTGCCAGGAGCCTTCTCACAGCCACAGTGGACTTAAAGGCTCTTTTTTTGGGTAATGGTTTCATTTATGAAAGGAGATGTTTTAACCCAAAGACTTTAATACCTAATGAAAGGCTCCATCAGTTCTAAAATTAGACAAGCCAAGGAGCTGGAGGACATTTTGTAAGTGAATTTATATGGTATTGTACAGCAATATGCCATAGTTTTTAGATATACTGATATGGCTCATTCATGGTAATGCAAACAGTTGTGTTTCTTGGGCTAAAATCAAAGTTCCTAGAGGCATTACTTGTTTATAAAACCAGTCTCCTTCTTTTTAAAAATAATTCTTGGGTTATTTATTCAAATATCTCTTGAGGACTTGGTACACACCAGGCATAGTGCTTAGTGCAACATATGTATTAATATACAGGCAGATAGTTTATATTTTCTTTTTAAACAATACATCTAGAAGTACTTTATCCATTCAGGTCCTCTGTCATGCTGTAAGAACAAGGTCAGTGTTCAGCTCTCAGTAGCACTTGACTTTATAATAGCATATTGCCAGGTGTGGTGGTACATGCCTGTAATCTCAGCATTTGGGAGGCTGAAGCAGGGGGATCACCATGAATTTGAGACCAGCCTGGGCTACATAGTGAATTCAAGGCCAGTCTGAACTACATAGTAAGACTCTGTCTTAAAAAAAAAGAAAAAGTAGGTATTACAACAAGTTCTTCACCTAGAGGACAAACTTCTTGACCTTCAGAAACTGAAAAGTTTGATTTTTGGCATGGTCACTTTGCAACAATTTTTTATTAGTGTATATTTACAGTGCACAACATGTCTTAATTTGTTTTACTTCCCCTTCTCTTCCCTCCTCTCCCTCCCCCTTCCCTTTACACCATGGATTATTTTCATAATTACGAGTTTCCTTTCCTGTCTTCCCCACCCCTACACATATAAAACGTTTCATTCATCAGACTCTCTATATAAAACAGGCTCACAGAAATACAGTGTATTTTCTTATGAAATAATTTCAAAACACACAGCACTGTAAATAACCAATTTCATCAGTAACAGTTTCCCTAATCAAGATAGATAAAAATCTCAGGCGATAAGGGAAAGGCAATCAAGATGATAAAATCTGAAAAGAAGTGTCAGGGATCAGAACTGATGACATGGTGTCAAAATGAAATAACAGGAAGCCCAGGAGTTCAGGTAAGAAACAGAACTTGGTATCCAAAGCAAGCATCGCTGTTTAGTCAAAGCAAGCCAACATTTAAACTACCAAAGAAAACAAGAAATAAAGCACTTTTGGTGACCTCAGGTTTGTTTCAAACTAGGATTAGGATTTTACTTTAAGAATATATATATTCATTTTTAAATTGAAGGTGAAATTAATTTATAAAAGAGGCCAATCCTGGTTCATAATATAGGGCCTCTCCTCCCCTTTCCTTCCATGCTATGAGGCTGGAAAAAATAAGGCGCTTCATTCCTATCCTTGCTCCACTGCCCCGTTCTTCTCACCATCAAACTGAACAAATGGGAGAAGACAGAAGCACAGCAGTCACCAGAGGCCGGGCTGTGGGTGTGGACAGGTCAATGGGGCGTTGGTCAACCAGGACAGTTTCAGTTAGAGACAAGGAATAAATTGTGATGTGGTCTTCTATTGCCCAGAGAAGTGACTCTAGAGAATAAACACATATTTTACATTTCAAAATGGCTTAAGGAGACGATTTTAAATCACTCACCACAAAGAAGTAATCATGTGAAGTGATGGATACAATAGTGGACCCCATTAGACCGTTCCGTGGTGGATGTACACATGTATGGAAATGTGGCACTGTACCCTAGAAATATGTACAGTTAGCTGTCAACGGAGGGGAACATAAAGCTCTGCACAAACAGATGAAGACAGCTGCTCTCTCCTCCCTGCTCGGGCTGTTTGCTGGACACATTGTGGTGCACGGGAATCTCACAAATGTGGGACTAACAGCCTAGACAGTGTGCAGCGACTGCAGTGGGAGAGAAAGGAGGGAGGGTTGACCCTCTTGGGATGAGTTAGGAAAAGCTACAACCAAGCACACAAGCAGTGTCAGGGACTCAAAAAGAGGAAGAGGCGGGGAAGGCACATGGGGCAGGGAAGCGCTTTGAGCCGGGGCCCAAGGCAAGCAGTAGAGGAGAGGAAAGTGGGTCTGGATCTGTGGAGGAGAGGACCGAAGAGATGGGGTACAAAACAGGCCTCTCAAAGTTCAAGCAGAACAGTAACATGGCCACAGTGACTAACTATCCTTTGCTTCTGTTTTGATACCTGAGAGATGCCTATATTTAATGTGCTGTGTTGGTTTAAAGATCAGAAATAAGGAGCATAAAGTGCCAAATGCAAGGCTGGCATGTGGTGGGAGCTCGCAGAGTGACTTCAGACGTTTGGGCTACGCACTGCATCTCTGTTTCTGCAAATTATACCCAGTTCAGCTCCACCTACAAAGCCGTCCAAAAGACGTGTTGCAGGACTCCTTCCTTCTCTCGGGACCAGGCAAGAACTTTGGGACTCACTGGTCTAGGAAGACAGAAGACTGTCATGGAGGCTACTGCTTCTGTCCCTCTGTCTCACTGGAGCCAGATGGTTTCTCTGGTGGCCTCTCTATTTGTGTCACACTCAACCATAAGGTCCTCTGGCTGGACTCCCAAGGCATCTCGTGCTGTGCTCAGGACACCCAGCCACCCCAGAGCTCCCCTTCCGTGTCCTGCTCTGAGACACTGCCCATCAGAGGCAAAGCTACGGGGTCTGTCACTCAGCCTCCGAAGCTCCTCTGTTCTCGGGGGAGGTCAAAAGAGTGCAGTACACCTGGGATTGGGCCCTCCTGGGTTTGGCCTTCAACACACCAAAGTCAACTGGAGTGCAGAATGGCGCTGCCACTGTGGAAACTAGTGTGGAACTTGCTTAGAAAGTGAAATGTACACTCGCCACATGACCCAGTGATCCCACTCATGACAATTCACCTAAAGGAAATGAAGGCTTATGTTCCTGCAAAACTCTGAAAGCCAGTGCTTATAATACCTTTATTCAGAATCCCCACACAGAACAACTCAAATAAGCACATGCACATGACAACGCTATTTACCAATCAAAGACTGAACTGGTGCAACATGAAGAATCCCAAATGCATTAGCTTAGGTAAAAGATGCCATTTGTGCCACCCAAGAATAGAAAAAGAAATATCCAGGCTCAGACTTCATGCCATATTGTTCCATTTCGGTGATGTTTTGCAGTGGCATTTGATGACATTTCCAAGCCTGTAGGGACAGAAACACAGATCAGTAGTTGGGGTCAGGGGAAGCAGATGACTTTTAGGAATAATGACAATGAGGATGTTCTAAATTTTGATTGTGGCAGTGATTACACAACTGTATTTGTTCAAAGTCACAGAACTGAGTGCAAAACAGAAATATATTTACTAAGCCCTCACCAAAAAAAAAAAAAAGAAAAAAAAGAAGGAAAAGCATTCCAGGACATTGCCTTCCGTTCTGGAGACAATCCGGTTTCATTTCCTTGAATGGTAAAGACAAACAGAAAGCTAACAAGAGGTTGTTCTGTGCTTAGAACCCTCTCTGACTTGAGCACACATATAAAAACATAAAAAATGTAGCAAAAGTTGAAAAACTTTTAAATGAAAATGTAAACATACTCTTGTATGGCTGCCAGGAGGCAAAGGGTTAGAATCTTTCTAGAGGAGAAACAAAATTATCTTTTGCTTGTTTGCCTTTGTTGATTCACCTCCAGTTGAGAGAATAGAAGGAGAGAAGGAAAACAGAAAAGACAGAGATGGAGGAGGAGAAAAAATAGGAGAAAAGGAAAAACTAAAAATGATAAAATGAGCATAACAGAAAGTGGAGGTCATCAGTGGATCTGGGAATTCATGGTTTGTTTGTATTTAGATCTAAACTCCATAAGGAAAGAGAACCAGATAAAAATGACCTTTATTGTGTCTTCCAGAAAGTTAAGTGCTTCTGTTTTAACATTTAGATATTTGATACATTTGGATTTTACTTTAGCACATGTTGAGAGATAGCCATCTAGATTCAATCTCATGTGGATACCCAGTTTTCCCAGCACCATTTGTTGAAGAGACTATCTTTTCTCCAGCATATCCTTTGGGCCTATTTGTCAATGATCAGATAGACGAATGTGCCTGGAGTGTTCTTGTATCCTCTATTATGTTCCTTTGATCCATATGTCTGTTTTTGTGCCAGTGCCATGCTGTTTTTATCACTATAGCTTTGTAATATAACTTGAGGTCTGGGATTGTGATGCCTCCTGCTTTACTCCTGCTGCTCAGGAATACTGTTACTATTTTAGGTCTCTTTTGGTTCTACGTGAATTTTAGGGTTGTTTCCTCTAATTTTGTCAAGAATGCTATTGGTATTTTGATTGGGATTGTGTTAAATTTGTATATAAGTTTTGGAAGTATGGTCTTTTTGATGATATCAGTTCTTTCTATGCAGATACAGGGGATAGCTTTACATTTTCTGGTTTCATTTCAATTTTCTTTTTCAGAATGCTGTAGTTTTTATTGTACAGGGCTTTTACATCCATCATTAGATTAATTTATAAATATTTAATTTGTCTTGCTGCTATTATAAATGGTCTTGTTTTCCTAACTTCCTTCTCAGTGAATTCATTATTGGTATACAGGAATGCCAGTGATTTTTGTGTGTTGAAATTGTATCCTGCCACATTACTCAATTTAGTTATTAATTCCAGGAGTCTTTTAGTGGAATTTTTTTAGTCTTCTATGTAGATGATTATGTCGTTGGCTCTGTTTCTTTCCTGTACATATCCCTTTTATTTCTTTCTCTTGCTTGATTACTCTGGCTAATGTTTTGAGACATAAGCATAGGCAAGGATTTTCTGAACAGAACCCTAATTGCACAAGAATTAAAACCAGAAATCAACAGATTGGATCATATCACATTTTAAAAAGCTTCTTCATAGCAAAGGAAAAATCAATAGAGTGAAGAGACAACTTACACAATGGGAAATAAGTTTTGCTACATATTTCTCTAAATGAGAACTCATATCTAGAATATATAAAGAACTCAAAAAGTTATACCCCCAAAAAATAAAAGATGCAATTAAAAATGGGCTCCAGGCCAGCCTGAACTGCACAGCGAGATCCTGTCTCAAAAATACAAAAAAAAAAAAAAAAAAAAAAAAAAAAAAAAAAAAAAAAAAAAAAAAAAAAAAAAGGGCAACTGAAATAGACACTTCACAGAAGTACAAATGGCTGGTAAATACACAAAGAAAAATTCAACATCGCTGGTCATTAGAGAAATGCAAACTGAAATAGCGCTGAGGATCCACTTCACTCTAGAAAGCATGACCATCATGAAGAAAGCACATAATAACAAATGCTGGGGAGGCTTGGAGGAAAAGTAACCCTTCTACACTGCTGATGCGAATATAAACTAGTACCACCACCTTGGAAATCAGTATGGGAAATTCCTCAAAAAACTGACACTAAAAATTCCATGTGACCCAGCTGTTTCCTTCTACGTATCTTCCCCAAAGAGTGAAAGACGCCATATTACAGTGATACATGCAGAACCGTGTTCACAGCCGCATGACTCACAACAGCTGAATCCTGGAAGCAGCCTGATGTCCATCAGCAGACGAACACATAAAGAAAACATGGTATTTGTACACAGTACAGTGCTGCTCTGCCATGAAGAAGGATAAACTAGGGTCCTTTGTAGGAAAGGAGTACAGGAGAGGGAGACCACAAAGCAAAAGGAAATGGATGTGTCAATCTGCTGTCTGTGGCTCGTAACAGCACCACACCCTGCGTAAGTGTCAACAGAAGAAAGGGGTTTGTTTTTGCTCACCATTCTGGAGGTGCAAGATCAGGGGGTCGATCTGGGGATGGGCTTCTTGGTGGCCACTGTCCAGAGTGCTTGGTGCAGGATGTGTCAGGAGACAGGAAGTGCATGCACATGTATGTGTGTATGTGTGTTTGTGTGTTTTCGTTTCTCTCCATCTTTCTTTTCCTTTTGGTGCTGGGAATCAAACTCAGGACCTTGTGCTTGACAGGCAGACACTTGTGCACCTGAGCTATATCCCGGCCCTTCTCTCCATCTTCTTATAAAGCCTTCAAAATTCAACCATGGGAGCTCCACCTTAGGAACTTTACCAGTCCTAATCCTACTCACCTCTCGAATACCACATGTCTAAATACAATAATCCAATTAAGTTTCTACCCTTTCAATACCTGACAAGTAGGGAATTAAATTTCAACACATGAAGTTTTCCACAACACACAGGAGGTTTATCATATTAGCTAGGCTTCTCTAGAGCAGAACCAATAAAAGACATATGTGTAATTATGCAAGGGATTTATTAGGTCCACGTCCTCCACTAGTGGAAGAGGAAGATGTTGGTGGAGGGTTTAAATGATTGAAATCATATTTTAAGTAGTGACTCTGGTTTGTTTTTCAGTGACAGTACTGATGGATGGGGGTAAAGGAAAGAGGGTATATACATGTGTCACCTCAAGATTTGGGGCTGAAAAAGAAATTAACCTATTTTTAAAGACATAAAAGTGAAGACTTGCATTATTCAATGTTTTAAAAACAAGATAGAGCTATAATAGTTAAGATAATAAGGTGGGGTGGCACATGTAATTGCTAATGTGTGTGTAACATGTGCGTGTGCCAGGCATCACTCTCGCCATTTGTATACATGTGACACAGGAAGAAAACCATGTCCCGAGTCACAAGGCACAGGTCCTGTTGCCCAAGTGCCCTGGCTCCAGGGCTGTGCACAGTACATCAGAGCTCACTGATTCTCATCGGCTGCTACGGATCAGAGAGCTCGGCTCAACGACAAGGTAAGAACTGCTCAAACCCCCCAAATATAGCTAAATCTTAGTCTATAATAAAAGCGCTGTCACAAATCAATAAAAATTAATCAACAAATAATATCTTCCTCTGAGTTACCCATTAATCAACACACGCTAAATAAAGGTGGAATAAAGAGTTAAATGCTTTTGTACTTGGACCCAGAGATGGGGGAGGGGAACGGACATAAGAAGAACTGAGATGTATCGTGCCCATGTACCGAGTCCTCCAATGAATGCGTTCACAAACAGGCACTAATAAAAATTAAAATTAAAAAATAGAATTAAATGCAAGGAAAAAACAAACTGTAAAAAGGCAGACATAAATAAAGGTAGAAAAGCACTCTCTAGAAATGAAAGCACTGGAAGGAATCATGCAAAGAAGAAAATATAAGTAGGTTTGACTTCATAAAAACTAAAGAATACAAATGAAAACCATTTAGAAACAAAGTAAAAAATAAATTACTTTTCCAAAAGTTGTTTCCAGTTTTACATTATGGCTCATAGGACTATCAATTTCTACCCTTGCTTGCAATAGTCAGACTTTTCTGGCACTGGCTATAAGCTTTTTTTTAAATTCTAAATGAACAAGAAAGAAAATAGTGCTTTTGTTATTATAATAATTATTTTTCAAAGTCTGATGTAAACATGTGTTTACTGCCTCTACTGCTATTTATAGATGTTGTTTTTGAAGTGATTGCCTCTTCTCTATGGGTCTGTAGGTATCTTAGCTGTACTGATTTGTACGAGCACTTTACGGATCATGAAGAGTAGAATTATTTCATGTTGGTAGAAAATGTATTTGCTCAGTTTTGCCTGCTTTTTTAGTTTCTATTATACATTGTTTTATTCAGCTTTAATGAATTTTTTCAAGCCTATTGTGTATACAAGAAAGCTGTTGGGTTTTTGTCACTGTAATTTAATGCCTTATTGAACTCTTTTTAGCTCTAAGAGTTTTCAGGCTGTTCTCTCTTTTTTGGGATGGGTACTGGGGATCGAATTCAGGACCTTGTGCTTGCCAGGCAGGTGCTTATTCCACTGAGCTATATCCCCAGCCTCTCTCTTGAGTTTACAACAATATTATCTATAAAAGCAAGGGAAGGACTAGGAGAAAGAGCAAGGAAAAGAGGAATGAAAGGAAAAAGCTTTCTCCTAAGAGTAAAGCTCTTGTGTAGGTTGATATATTATTTTTGAGCCAGAATTTGTAGGAAGTTGCTAATAATTAGTATCATAATTTTTCCTTATTCTAGTGGGAATGTTTTTAGAATTTCACTATTTGGTATGAAGTTAGTTCTTGATTTGACATAGGTATTCATGAAATAATGATTGTTTTAGGAACTTTCCTTAAGCCCTTTGTACTGAACTGCAAGCCCCACCTTTAAAAATTTTTTTATGTTGAGACAGAGTCACACTAGTTGCCCAAGCTAAGTTTAAAATTGTGATCTTCCTGCCTCAGTCTCCCGACTGTTGGGATCACGCATGTATACCACCAGACCCAGCTGGAAATAGGATCGCAGCAGGATACTCTTATCTATTCAAGATGATGACAAGAATAAGAGCAAGAATGTTCATTTCATTCAAGAAGCACATTGGCATTATTATGTATTCAGTTTGAGGGCAACAAAAATATCTTTCAGTCCTTTTCTCTGTATTATAGCATTAAAAAAAAACCCAATCTCTTGATTTTCTTTTGGGTAAAACTACTTCCATTTTAAAAATCAATTTAATTGAGTTTACTTTACATACCATCAGTCATGTCCATTTCAAAGTGCAACTTGATGAATTTGGGCAGCTGGATATAGGGATGAAACCGCCACCATCGAGGCAGCTTCCGTCACCCCCACAAGACGCCTCCTGCATCTCACAGCCCTTCCCTCCCTTTGGCCATGACTAGAGGCAACCTCTGTCCTGCTTTTTGTCGTTAGTTTCCATTTCTGAAAATCGCACACGAAGCACTCACACCGCGTGGATTCCTTTGTGTCCGGCTTCTCTCACACAGTCCTATTCCTACTTCTGGAAAGGTGGATGCGGTGTAATGAAGCTGAGCTGCTGACGGCGGCTCCCCTCAGAATGACCGCGGGTCCTGTGGAAACACCATGAAGAGAACCTCGTTTGGGGAAGCTGGTGAGGAATGACAGCAGCAGTGGCCAGAGAGAGTTAGAAAGCCCATCTGTGATTGGAGGGCTGACAGAATGCCCTACGCTTGGCTTTGGATTCTTACCCCCTGGAAAGGGAAGAACGAAGGCTCTGAGTCTGTGAGGGGTCTGACTGACTCCCAGGGATGACTCAGGGCCTGGTAATTCTGAAGGTGGTCATATGTGTGACCTCCTTGGTCATCTGACTCACCTCAGAGACAGGGCACCTCAGCACTGAGGACCACGAGCACTCACGTGAGCCAGAACTGCTGAGCATGCAGACTTCTCACCTGCTGAGCCTGGTGCTGGCATCCTGGGCACTCAGAGGGATCACGTGCGTGCATTCTTTCCTTATCACTGCTGTAGCCAATGACTATGAGTGTGGTGGCTGAAATCAACACAATTTATTGTTTTACAGTTCTGAAGCTCAGAGTCCAAAATGGCTTACTGAGCTGAAATTCAGGTGCCAGCAGAGCCATGTTCCTTCTGGAAGCTGTAGGAAGAGCTCACGTCCTTATCTTTCTAGAGGTATTTCTTGGCTTGTGACCTCTTCAAAGCCAGTGACAGCCAGTCAGGTCTTCCTATAATGACCTCTCTCTGGTTCTGATTCTTCTAGACCAGCCCCATTTAAAAGCTCTCAGTATGACATTGAGCCTACTTAGAAGATCCACACTGATCTGTTTATTTCAAGTTGGTACATTAGCAACCTCATTCCATCTGCACTCTAAATTCCTCTCTGCCAACCAGGTGACATGGCAAATGCCTGTAATCCCAGCACTCTAGGAGACTGACGCAGGAGGATCATAAATTCAAGCTAAGTCTGGGCAATTTAGTGACTTAGTGAGCCTTTGTCTCAAAATAAAATGTATAAAAGAAGAGCTGCTGATTTAGCTCTGTGCAAAGGTCCTAAATTCAATCCCCAGTGCCACACAGACGTAATAAACAAATAAATTTCTCTTTGCTGTGTAACATGGCATATTTATAGGCTCCAAGGTTTAAAAACAAGCATTCTTGGGAGGGTATCTTTCACAGTGTATAAACTGAAAGAACAGACCGTTCAAAGCAACTGTGTTTAAGAAGCCCCATGCAGACATCTGGGCATGCAAGAGATGGCATCCACATGAATTAAATAAGCCAGCCATAGAGAACTGGCCATCATGAGAGGCCAATTAGAGTCATCCAGGAACTCAGAGAGAGGTTGCCGAGTAGGGGCTGTGGCTCAGTCGTAGAGGCATTTTCTGGGTGTGCAAGGGCCTGCATGTGTGTAAAAGAGCACAAGGCAGCCTCCGTTTTCCCTTGAAGAGCTCAGAGGGCCTCTACCAGATGTGCCACAGCACCAGGGCCGCTGCGGAGGGCCCGGTATTGGGGATCTCCCCTCAGGACCATGGAAGACAGGCTGACTTCCTTCTGCAAGTGCTGGGGCGCCACAACAGCCCCATGGAAAGGCCTCCCTCCAAGGGACCCCTCAAGCTTTTTGCTCAGAAGGTAAGAGGCTGCTTCAAGGAGAATTAGTGCAAACAAATGAAAGACAAAGTATTTTAAAATTGTCGAAGATGTGATTCATATTTGTTTGTGATACACAATAAATACGTGTGCCGCGGAGACGCGGCGTGTACACATATTGCATCTTGATCCTTTCCCTTCCCCTTCCCTCCATGTCGCTGCCATCTCCCCACCCCCAGTCTCCTTCCCGTCTCCACAAAGTCTATCTCTCTGCTTCCTGTCAGTATCTTTTATTTTTCTCTTCACACTAACTGTACCTTGGATTTCTCATACAAGAGAAGCTATGGGATGTTTAATAATTTAAATCAAGACAAAATCTAGTCAGGAGGGGTGGTGCACACCTGCAATGGCAGCTGTCTGGGAAGCTGAAGAAGGAGGGTCAAAGTTTCAAGTCCAGCAAGGACAAGTTAAAAGCAAAACTAAAAAGGGCTGGGCGTGTAGCTTAGTGCAAAGCCCTGGGTTCAGGCCCTAGTACTGGGGGCAAGTGGGGAGGGGGAGATAAGGTAGCTGGGTAGACCATTAGAGTATCCTGATGTGTTTTTTAAAAATACTGTATTGTATTAAAATGTGAATTTTTTTAATGCCCTCTACACTTTGCTCCTGGGGTGAGGCTCTCATTGGCCCTCCTGCGCTTTGACTCATTTGAGTGATAGTCTGGAGAAAAAACAAGAGAGACCTCACTGAATTTGCCCTCCAAAAGTACAAACCAAGCAGGCTTCTTTCACTCTCCGTGGGTCAAGCCTCCTCCTCCTCCTGCCTCCAGAGCCGCTGCCTCCACTTATCCTGAAGGCAGCCAAGAGCCGTGCAGCAGAGGCTGTCCTGGTGAATAAGCTCCCTGCCTAGATGCCGAGAGGCCTTTCTCAGGTGCGGGGCCGCGTGCATGGATGGATGAGGACTGGGGATCGGTTATAGTGCCCAACACAAAGAGTGCACAGTGCAAAACACAAACACAAAATACTTGAATGTCTGGTGTGCACCCCCAGCAAAAGCATACAATGAAAGGTCATATTTTGAAAAGGAAAGACAAGCAACAGCGACAGCCCAAATGGATGGCAGTGAGAAACAAAACGCAGTGTCTTATCCACATGGGGACGCAGGGGCTCAGGACACCGACAGGCAGCAGGGGAGGGACGGTTAGCACCAGCTTGGACGGACCCTCAGGAGAAGTCCTCTCACTCTCTCTCTCCCCACTCCCTTCCTGCCTCTCTCTCTCTCTCCCTCCCTCCGTCCCTCTCTCTGTCCCTTAATTCTCTTCAGGGGTGGACATCTGCATCCAGAACAAACTCCACTGCTACGCTGGGATTCCAGAGCACCCAGTTTAGCGATGGGAAGGCACTCAGGAAGGGCCACCTCTGAGGCCCTTTGAACCTTCAGCCTCTTGGGACGCTTCTCTCTTTCTTAGGAATGAGGGTGGAAGCCCAAGGCCCAGGCCCTCTTCCAGCCCAGGGGCACCCGCTCTGGATCCGGCAGGATTTCTGTGACTGTGGCAGGAGGGCAATTCACTTGTCAGGTTCAGAGCTGAAGCAAGTGTCTCTGTCATTCTCTGTGGCGATCAGACCGTAGGGGACTAATGCAGAGATACATACAGACCAAAATGAATGCGTAAGTGCTGGAAACACTAAGTGCAAACGAAAACTAAAGCAGAATAAAGAAACATGGGATGAAGGGGCAATTGATGAATGAAATAACAGCAGGGATGTTTTCCAAACATGAGCCTGGGCTCCAGAGAAGGAGCTTGGAGGCAAAGCCAAATGCTGTGGCCATGAGACGTAGCCAGTTCTACAGAAGCAGGAATTCAGGGCAGGTTCACATCTCACTCTCCCATTAGTTACACTGTGCAGCAGAGCGGGTCACTTTACGTTGCATACGCAGCATTCATAGTACACCCTGTCCATTGAGCTGACTGCACAAGCAAAGAGAAATCGGCTGCATAGTCTGGCCAGTCACTTGCCTCCATGAGCTTCTGATTTGTTTCCCCCTGGTCTGATCTGTGACTGATTCACTTCTTTAATGCGTTCGCTGACTTGTTCTTTGTCTGTTTTTCGTTCCTCTGATACACATTTTCTGAGTGCATCGCTAAGCCCTGGGGAATTTGATCTCTGCCACTGTGGATCACACTGTTGATTCTGTTTAAATTGCAATATTAAAAATCATATTGGCAGCCACCATGCTTGGCATCCGCCAGTGAGGATGAAAGCTGACAGACCTGGAGTCTCCAAAACGCCCCAGCTTGGTCCTTCCTCGGCAGCTGTGCTGCTGTGGCCTTCTCCTGTCTGAAAGACGTGGTGTCTCCAAGGACTGTTCTGCTCTCAGGCTCACTCCACCACACTGCCCTCCCACAGTCAAAACAACCGTTTCCAGAACTGACTGGCAGGGGTGGTGCCACACCCGTAATCCCAGCATGTGGAAAGCTGAGGCAGGAGGATCACAAGTTCAAATCCAGCTTGGACAACTTACAGACTTAGCAAAACTTTCCTGTCTCAAAATACCAAAAGAAAAAAAGAGGCGTCAGGGTGTAGTTCAATGTGAAGGTTCTGTGTTCAATCCCCAGCACTGGTGGCAAGAAAAGAAAGAAAAACAAAAGAAAGAAAGAAACAGATCTGCCCCAGCACTGCTTCAGTCCCCTGCTTCCCAGTTTTCATTGTCTCTGGAAGGAATGCATCCAAATTCCCACAGTGGCCTTCATCCCTCTGCCTGAGTCCAGCCCACGTGTCTCTGTGGTCCCAGGCCCAAGCCACAGCCACCCCCACCCCAGCTTGAACCCTTGTGTGAGTGGGGAGAGGGCAGAGGCAGGGAGCTCAGGGCTCTGAAGCCCAGGGCCGGCATGGACTTAGATCCCGCTCATGCGTAGCCGACTTTGGACAAGCCAAGCACTCAATGCCTCAGTCTCTGCATGCGTAAAAGGGGCAAGAAGCTATAATAAGGGGAATATCACAGAATCCCTGTGTACTAGTGGTACACAAGCAAAGCACTGAGAACAGCACCTGACACACACATTTCTGCAACTGTGCTCTTGCTTCTCACTGTGCTTGCTTATCTTCATGTCAGTTGTCTCTACTGGGTCATCAGCCCTTTAAGGCTGAGGATGTCCTCTGACTCAGCCTTAAGCCTTGAGGACTTGGTGAATTTGTTAGTGTATGGTAGTTGTTCAAATTGTATTTGTTGAATAAATACATTTAATAAACAGATGATGTCAAGTCAATAAATGAAAAAATGGAATGAATTCTCAGTTTGATCAGATCTCAAACTCTTTTAAAGTAAATAATCTAGGGTAGAAATCTTAGCATTTTCCATGTCTCCTTAAATCTAAGATAAATTTTTAGCATTTTCAACAAAGTAGAAAAGTGGAACAATCCAGGATTCCTCTTTTTTGTGTGTGTTGCCCCCTATCTGATGTACAAGGATTGAAATATGGATCTTGTCTTCTAAAACAAGTGAGAAGATTTCATAACAAGTTCCAAAAACTTGAAGTGAACATTTCATCTTATACCCCCATTTTACTTCTTCTGTGGATGAATATTTACATAGCCTAAATTTTTTTAGATTTTTGTCAGAAAAAGTAACACATTATTTGAAGAAGATTATAAAGACAAAACACAGAGAATAAATCTCATGCAGATATGTAAGGGAGCCTCATTTCTTGGCATGACCATGTGAGCAGTTCTGTGGTCAAATAGTAACACGACCTTTGCTGAACTGCACAGAGAGTGCAGGTCCTTCTGACCAGTGCTCGGGACCGGTATTTCCCAGCGAAAAGGGAGTTGGGTAAAAGCAGTGGGTGTGGCCTCCACCGAAAACTCAGCCATTGCTATATGTGTATTTTACACATTCCACATGTTGCCATCTTTATCTTGCTATGGGAGACTCTGCCTTACCGCCAGCTTTTTAACTTTTTTTTTTTTTTGAGAGAGGGTGTCACTAAGTTGCCCAAAGTGGGCTCAAATTTGAGATTCTTCTGCCTTAGCCTTCAGAGTTCTGAGATTACAGGTATTAGGTGCCATACTTTACAACTGGGAAATTCTTCACATAGTGAAAAGATTCTCTAGCAGGACTTGAGTCCCCAGGGCAGGGCATCTCTTCCAACCAATGAGCCATCAACTCACCACCGCACAGGCACGGGTTCCTTCCTTACTTTGACTGCTGTGTCCTGCTAAGGAGGCTCTTACCTGTCCGCTACAGTGGCCTCATGGGCTCTGGTTGTCCTGGGAGAAGATGGCAGCAATTGCCTCCTTCTTGGATGGTCCTCAGAGCTGTCCTCAGCAACTCTAGGAAGCGGCCTAAAATGGAGAGTGCTCAGCCTTCTCTGAGGAGGTCACTGGTGGGCATCTAGTCTCCCTCACAGCTCTCTCCATGCTGCCTTGTAGGTGATCTGAATATCCACACCCATCAGCGACATCCTGCTCCCATGCTCCCAGGGGCTCTCTCAGAGCAGCACTCTCTGCTGCCTGTCTCCGTGGGGTTTCCCCTCTCTCTGTGAAGTCTCCTGAGGTCTAGTCTTACATTCTGGGGGCTGGACCCAGGCGGGTAGCCTGTGCCTGGAACACCCCTGCTCCCACTGCTGACCTAACAACTCATTTTGAGACCTCACAAATGTTAATTCCTCAGGAGACTCCTTCTCTGGATGCCTAGGTTCCACGTGGCTCCTGATAAGTCACAAGGCAGCCAGCCACCCATGGGAAAACTTGAACTTTCAATAATTCTTTCCTTCCCTTTCCTGTTCCACTCCAATTTCCCTAAGCCACAAAAGCCAACCCCGCCCTCATCTGCTTTGGTAGAACTAACTCACCCTGCTTGGGTTGTTCTGACCCACAAACAACACACCCCCTGCTCGGGCTGTTCTGGCCCATGGACTTCCCCCCAAAAAAGATAGTTTAAAAAGCCCATGCTTTGCTCAGCTTGTTGCCGCCTTGGTCTGCTAGGCATCCTGCTACTCTCCCCACACCCAATAAAGACTTCTCTCATGTCAGAAGGTCTGGTCTGGTTCCATGTGGGTCTTGGTTCTATCAGCTCCCATGAAATGTGACTTGATGGCTTTCTTTTTTTTTTTTTTTTTTGAGACAGGGTTTTACTATGCATTCTAGGCTGGCCTCAAGCTCTTGTGTGCTGGGATTGCAAGCATGCATCTCCATGCCGGCTGCTCTGATGGGATTCTATACTTCCCAGCACAGTGTACAGTGTTATGTTTGGTGGCCATTTGTTTATTTTTCATATAACCCTGTAGAAAATAAGCCATGTGCAGGATATGCCCTTGTACTTCTGAGCTCAGCTACATGTTGTACACAAAGCAGAGGCTGCATAAATATGTTTTAACCTACGGACATCATATTGCAGTGAGACACACATTCGCACATTTATAGCAGTGCAATTCATAGTAGCTAAATCTTGGAAGCAGCCTGCATGTCCTTGAATAGATGAATGCGTAAAGAAAATATGGTACTTACACACAATGGAGTAGTACTCTGCCACGAAGGACTAAGTCATTTTTTGGAAAATGGATGCACCTTGAGATCATCATGTTAAATGAAATAAACAAGATGCACAGCTTAAATATACTATGGTTTCTTTTACATGTGAAACCAAAATTATGAATGAAGAGCAAAATACAAGGCAGATAGTAGGAACTGGGGAGATAGATCTCTCTCCAATGGGAAGGGCATCAAGAGAGGGAGGTGGGAGAGGGAGGAAAGGGAATGAGAAAGGAATTGAGACGTACTGTGCCCGTGGACCGACTCCTCATGAGGAAGGCAGCCATTATGTGCTACAAACATCCACCAGTGAACACTTTAAAAAAAAAGTAACGACCACACAAAGGAGTGAAGGAATGCTCGGTCTTCATTCTCGTAATTGCAAGAGTGTAAGGAGCTTTCCTCAGTGTAACATGATGGTTCAGAATTCTCCTGCAAGTTGCTGAAGGCTCCGAGCTTCTTATCCTCATCTACCGAATGTAGGTAATAAAAGTACTGTGTAAATCCAAGCGCGTGTTCTGGGACTTTCACAAGTCACAGAAATGTCACACAGGCCAGTGTGGAACATACGGTGAACGTTAAACAGCAGCTGTCAGCTCCCTAAAAACCAGCTCTCTAAACCAGGCATCGTGGTGTATGAGTCCCAGCACTGAGGGAGGCCAGCAGGGGTCACAGTTCACATCCACCTGGTTGACTGAGCAAGACCCTGACTCAAAAGAACAAGGGTGGGGATGTAGCTCAGTGGCAGAGAGCTCCTGGGTTTGATGCACAGCACCGCCAAAAAACCAAAATCTCCCTTTGACTTACAAAACTCCCATGACAGTTGCATCCAGTTGCTGCTAGTCTAATGCACTTAACCTGTCTCACATTAATATAAATATTTAATTTATTCTGTCTATTTTTAGAGCATATTATTCTGCATCTCTGAGTTGTCTAGGGCTGTCTTTTGGATTGGGGTGGCAGGCACAGTGTACAAAACTGGCAGAGATCCACAAAATATCTTAGTTTTTTCTAAATTTGGAGGAAAAGAGCTTTTGTGGTAGGTCATTTTAGTATATAATGTTACTGTATCTGCCTGCACACTACTGCGGTCGTAATATCACAGGGAAGTCGTACCACAGTGCAGTGAGGGTCTGGCCTCTCATTTCCTCGGTCCTTGGATTTTGTGCCCTTGAAGAAAGGATTCAGTGAAGACGCATAGGTGGCCAGGCAGAGGTGCAGGCAGAAGTTATTGTAAAGCTGAGAGAGAGTTAAGTATTCCAGGGAGAAGGCAGGCTGTGCCAAGAACACATCTGCCCCAGTGTGAGTTTGGACACCTTTTTATGCCCACAAAAATTACTCTGGGGCTCAGGGAATCAGCATAATCATGATGCTTATAAGCATTTTACTTAGAAGTTAACTTGGACCTGCAAAATGTCCTCTTCTCCTTCTTAGATGGTCAGTGTTTCCTCAGGGGTTTTAGTCCTGCAGGAAACTTATAAAAAATAAACTCTTAATCTAAACCAGGTTCCAGCCTGAGGCACGATGGACTTTCGAGCCCCTGTCCTTTCCTTTCCTGATACTGTAAGACTGCTGTGTACCTTGTTTTGGAGCTAGCCGGCAGGTGGTTGGTCAGGTGTCAAGAGGAAATTCACAATGTGCAACTTTAGAGAGCCGCTGGTCGCTGTGCTCTGTGGGGTTGCTTAAGGCATGAGCCCTAACAAATCATGATGACCATGCTGTGTGCTGTCATTGTTTCTGAGTATATCTGGTAAACAACAGGCCTGCTAATGCCTGGCTGCCTCACAGTAACACACATTTTTATTCTTTCTTTCTTTCTATTTTAGTTTTCTTAAAATGGATTTTTAAAAAGATTATGTACAACCTCAATTTTGTGTTTTGTAATTCTCTACTTTTCCCAAAAGTTTTCCATTCATTATTTTTTAAATCTGAAAAAATTTACCCTATATACAAAAACAAGTGAAGAGTAGGAAAAGAATATGTCTGCTGTGTATGTGTTGGGTTTTTTGTTTGTTTATTTTAATTTTTTGCCCTCTTTTTTGTTTGTTTTTTGAGACAGGATCTTGCTGTGTAGTCCTGACTGGCCTCAGACTCAGCAATTCTCCTGCGTCAGCCTCCTGAGTGCTGGGATCACAGGTATGAGCCACTGTGCCTGGCTGCCCTCTTCTCTGCCCTTCTCTTTTCTATCTGAAGTTCTCTCAACCTGTTGCTTTATCTTAGATCAGGTTCCTAAATTGCCGGGCAGGTTTGAACTCATAATCCTCTTGCCTCAGCCCCTCAGAGTGCTGGGATTACAGGTATGCACCAGCCGCACCCAGACTTGAAATTCTTCTTCTATGATGAGGGTCAAGAACCTACTCGACAGGTTGAGTTAAGGTCCTCGACTCTTCTTTTAGGAACCTTCAGCCCCTCTGGTGGCATCCATGCACATTTATCAGGCGAGGAAATGGGCACAGCCAGGGGCAGCCTCACTCAGGCTTCCACAGCCCTGTGGCAGAGGGCGAGCCGTCTGGGGACCCTGGGGCTCTTTCTGGCTGTGCCCTGGGTGCTCCTCCCTCTTCTGAACTTCTGGGACCCCTTTCTGTACCCCCCATTCCCAGGCCCCCCAAGGGAATGCTTTCCTCTTGCGTCTGCTGTGCCACCTGCTCTCTCTGTTACCATGAAGCCCGGTGATTTACCACATAAAGACTGGATGGGCTTGGCTTTTCTTCCACATTTCCAGAGAGGTGCTGTGTGCTGTCAGCTGCGAGGCGAATATCTCCCTTCTCCCACTGTCCGCTTCGGAAGAATTCTGGGATATGCTGAGACTGTCATCGGCTGTCCTCCAACTTCCATTCTGAGATTCAGGCTGTGTCCTCGAGAGCCCCGAGGCTATCAGCTCCACCTGCAGCAGTGGGTGACATTCCTGAAGGTGTCCATAGTGAGGCTGCTTAGCCTGGCAGCAGCAAGGAGTTTGGCAAGTGCTGACCCTCCGCCCCTCCCGCCTGCACACCTTGTGCAGATGTCAGTGTGTGGCCACTTCTCCAGGAGACCTCTGTCTATCACTGGATGGGGTCCAGGAGATGAGGACCTTGATTTGGCCTGGGAAGGTTCTTGACATCATCCTAGAAAAGCTCTTTAGGATAGGCATAGGTTTATTGGTTAGACAGAGTTAGAAAAGAGGAGAAAATAGCCAGGCTATTTCAGCTGAAGTGCCTGGAGAGGCCACCTGATGGAGAGGCTTGGACTGCTCCATTGACTGGGGCGGGAGACCAGCTTTGTGGACTTCCTGGGTCTGGTTGATGAAGGTCTCAGTTCTGGTTTCTGCACTGGCTAGCAGGGGCCCTTGCTTCAGTGATGGCAGAAATTAAAATGGAGGTGACCAGCAAAAATTTAGAGGAAAAAGGTTTACCGGGAAAGCGGGGGCATGGCTCTTGCAAAGATTAAGGTGGTCCCTGTAGAAAACGGAGGGAAGAGAAGGTAGAAAAAGGGCTTCTGTTTGAACAACTGAAGGGAGCACAGGTCTGATGAGGCTGACCAGACTGACATGTTCTCGGAAGTTTTACGGGGAGCTGTGGTGGGCTGGGGCCTCAGAGTCATTATCTCTGCCCTGACTGAGCAGCTCTGGAGGAGGCCTCGTGACTCGCTGGGCACGTGGTTCCTGTGCTCTCATGGAGTGTTCAGCGAGGGTCTACAATCACAGGTTTAACACAATGGATGGAGATTCTAGATGCTCCAGAAAGGGAGTCTAAAGTCACTAAATTGCCCCAGGCTGGGCTCAGACTTGTGACCCTCAGACTCCCACAGTGCTACAGATTGCAAGCATGCGCCACCATGCCTGCCTGCACTGCCAGCCTTCTGACAGGACTGCTAACTGATTAACATGCTTACATGCAGGGCTGGGCAGGGAGCTGAACCAAAGTTTGAAGGCAATAAAAGAGAGCTACAGAATGAAAACCATGGTTTATTCTGCTTTTAATAACCCATGGGGCATCTGTAGACCCAACTGAAGTTTTATTACTATTGTTGTTGTTGTTATTATTTTAGCAAAAGCAGCCTTCCAAGACCCTCAGAAGAAAACATCAGGTTCAGGGCTCGCTGACACAATGTCCATGGAGGCCCGAGACTCCCCAAAAGCCTTGAAAAGGAGCTCTGTTCTTCTTTCTGTCATCTAAGGAATATTGTTTTTTTAGTAGAATCTCTTCTTCTGGTTCATTTCCAGATAATACTAAACAGTTCCTTTCAAATTCTATGTCAGTGGTTCTCCATCCAGTATTCTAGGATTTGTTTGGCATTCTCTAGGACGTGAGGGAGGTCTTTGATTTGTTCTCAGTATTTCCTACAGACTATACTTTTATTATGATATGGTTGTACTTTTGTTTTTGTATTTATTTTGAGACCAGGTCTCACTGTATAGTCAGGCTGGTCTTCAACTCACTATGTAGCCTAGGCTGGCCTCAAACTTGTGGCATTCCTCCTGCCTCAGCTTCTGGAATGCTGGGGTGACAGACATGTGCTACCATACCTGGTATAAGGTTGTGCTTACTAAATAATATCTTCATCTCCAAGTGGCATGTATATCGATCACTTCTGATTAGCACTCTTGACCTGAAGTCCATGGAGATATAAATACTTTATTACATGATAAAAATGATTGTTTTGAAGTTAGAATCTTTTGCTGTTTGGAATTCATTTGGGAAACGATGCTGATAAGCAGACAGCACCCCTGCGAACCACCCCCAGGCACATTATCAGTATGGATGTTCCTTTTGACAGTTCGCAACATCGCTGTCACTGTACAAATGTCTTCCTTGGTCCCATGCAAACCTGTGATTAGGGAGGATCAAAAGCCCATGTTGTGTTCAAATGTGCCTGAGGTTTGATGGCCCTGAGGCCTTAGATCGTCCTAGGTCTCTAAATAAACTGTCATCTTGCCTTATGTCAAACTGGGCTGTTGAGGTTGGCTGCGCAGTGGAGTCCCAGAGCCCTCTCTTCCAGACAGCCACATGAGGAAATTCGGGCCTGCAGTCCTGGGGAGCCATCAGGTCTGTAGAGATGAAAATGTGCAGGCGACAGCTACTGAAGGTCACTTATCTCTGTGTTCACTCACTTAGTGGAACTTCAGCTGAGGCATCCGGAGTGCTACAGGCTGTAGCCGCAGGGATCACCGCAGTGACTGTCCCTCTGGGCGCCCTAGGAATTGCACAGCCTCAAGGTAAGTCAGATCTGAATCCTTGACCACAGACGTGGCATGGACTCCTAGCCAGAGGTTGGAAGGTGGTGTTAGGGGACACACAGGAGAGAAGAGAGTGGCAGAAAGCGTCAGAGAAGAGGTGAACTAGGGAAGAAGGATTGGCAGGAGTGGAAGGGGTGCCCTTCTGGCTCTGCACTGCAGGTATCTCAGAGGCAGAGGAGATGGCTTCCGCAGGTGGCCTTCGCGAGTCATTCCACACTGCTGCTCTTTCGAGGCCTGCACTCAGATTTCTTAACCTCCCACCCGATTCCTAGCTCGGATCACTCGGTTTTGTGACACAGCAGCAGTGGTTCTTCTCGAAAAAAAGAGAGTCACCTGGGGTCTGGGCAGAAAGGCAGACTCCCGGGTGTTGATCCCGATGACCTGACCCTGAAACTCTTGCAGCCTCACCCGATACCTATTCCAGATTGACAGCCTGGGTACTATCACCCCGCAACTCTGGGGCGAAAGCAGAGGAAGACAACGACCTAGGTTACTTTCCAAGGTCCAGGCCGGAAGGGACGACCCTGCCTCCGAGGCCTCGAGGTTCCCACCTGTCGGAGGGTGTGGGGTTGACCTCTCGGGTTCGGGTCGGCCGCTGCTGGCTGAGCAGTCCGGTGACTCCCGCCTCCTCCCCGCGGTACTGCGGGGCGGCCTTCGTAGGACCTGGTCGGAGTTACGCAGGCCGGAGCGCCGCCGGCCCGGTTCCGCTCCCCGGCTGCGCCCCAGCGCGGCCACTCCCACCGCGGAGCGGGACGGGCCTGGTCACCTGATCCAGCGGGCCCTGGTCAGGTGACCGCGGCCGGGCTTACCGAGCCCAGCGCGGAAGCGCGGCGCAGCCTGGAGCGTGCAGCGGCACCTCAGGCTTCGGACATGCGGTGCCCGCGGCCGCCCCGCCGCGCGCCGCCCAGGCTGCTGCTGCTGCTGCTGCTGCTGCTGCCGCCGCTGCGCCCCGCGCGGCCGGGGACCGGGGCCGCCGCTCCCTTCGAGCCCACCTGGGCGTCTCTGGACGCGCGCCCGCTCCCCGAGTGGTTCGACAGGGCCAAGTTCGGCGTCTTCATCCACTGGGGCGTGTTCTCCGTGCCCAGCTTCGGGAGCGAATGGTTCTGGTGAGCGCTGTCGCCCCGGTCTCCTCGCACCCTGCTTTGCGCCCCGTCCCCGCCCGCGGTCCCGACAGCGCCCGGGTCGTCTCACGTGTGTCCGCCCCACCCTCCCCAGCTGTAGCCGCGCTTTGCTTTTCCGGGTGTTGATGGTATAGGTCTTGGCTAAGTGCTTCGGGCTGGAGACTCGGTTTGTTTTTATTTGTTTTGTCCGACGCAAGTGTGTCCGGACACAGTGTTGTGCTCCCAGTTTCTCAGCCTCTGGAGAACTGCAGACCTCGAGGTGGAGCTAAAACACCACAGTGTGCCGTGGGGCGACCAGGGGGCTCGCGCGGGTTGTGAGGCATCTGTCGATGTGTGTTTCATGAGCCTCAGACTGGCCCGTGGTGGTTCTGCTGCCGCCTCCTGGTTTGCAGCCCTTCTGCTAGGAGACTGGTTAAAGCGCATCCATGGTCTGTGGCTTGGCTGTGTCTATGCACACACATTGGTGAGGTTTTGTTTTGTCTGCTTTGAAATAGAGTCTCCTTATGGTACCCAGACTCAAACTCCTGCCTCTCTAACTCCTGGGAGCCAGGGACCCCCTGAGTAGCTAGGACGCGGGGGGGGGGGGTGCCCCCAGTTTTGGCACTCCAGTTATTTATGGTAAAATGTTAGCATGCCTGCCTCTAGGAATTTTTTACCTATCACTGCAGTTTAATTTTAAAAGGGAAAAATGCGGCTGGGGACCTGGGTTCAATCTGCAAGATCCAAGGAAAGTTTAGAAGCACTGAAGTCCAAGATGCAGGTTCTTCCTCTGTGATTTCGCAGTCACATGGCATCGCAAACCCAGACACTGGCCTTGCTCAAAGGCAGGAGGGTCGTTCCTGTTGTCCTTGGAAAAGATGCTCTTCCTAGCATGTCTCGGGTCGCCTTCCCTTCAAGAGCCACTGGCCAGTATGGGCCTCACATCTGTGCTGAACTGTGAGACACAGGGCAAGTACACCGTGACTGTGGACCGGCCCCCAACAGTGCTCCCCGCGGTCATGACCCGCAGTGGTCCTAGCAGCCATAAAGGCCTCCTGGTCATTTCTGGAAGTGCAGCGCTGACTGTGGATTCACTTACCCTGTGGAAATACGCTCAGGGAAGGAGAGGGGATGGATAAGGTGGCGGGTGGGGCAGAGACAGCTTCGTAAGCTCCGTGAGGACTGCCGCTGCTGGGTTGTCTGGGTCATTTTAGATGTGCTTTGCTTGTGAAGCCGTGCAGAAGAAGTGTAAGCTCAGTGTTGTGCTCAGAATGAATACAAGTAATTTGTGTGTGTGTGTGTGGTACTGAGTACTAAGAATTGAACCCAGGGCCTTCATACTGCCCCACGGGGCCCCCTCCCCTTCCTGCTTTTAAATGTTGAGACCATGTCTCACTAAGTCTCTTAAGTGGTTATGGCCGGGCCTGAACTTGCAGTCCTCCTGCTTCAGCCTCCCAGAGTGCTGCAACAAGTAATCCTGCAAGGCTGAATTTACTTACTAAAATGACAGCATCTGTTTAATTTCACTGTTGCTTCCCTTTCTGCTTCACCCTCCTTCACCCAGCATGTTCTCTGCTGGTGAATACAGTGGTGCAGATATTGCAGGCACAGCCTCTTCTGTCTTGAAGCCTGAGTCACTTACACTACGAAGTGCCTTGATCTGTAAAGGCATATACTATACACTGTGATTTAAGAGTGAAGAATTAAGAGAATGTGTTGTCTACAATGTTCTAGTTTGTGGCAGACAAGATTTTGCAAGGGATACGTGGAAAATAGGAGGGGTGGCTTGGTTTACACAAGATTTCTTTAGAGCAAGGTCAAAGTGCGGCTGAAGTGACAGAGAATCCAGGTAACGTTCAGGGAGAGGGAGACGTCAGAAGGAGCCGGGCTGATTGTTTCAGAGGTTTGTGCCTGTGCTGTTCATGTGCTGTTTCCTCTCCTTCCGTAGGTGGTATTGGCAAAACCAAAAGATGCCAAAATATGTGAACTTTATGAAAGATAATTACCCTCCAGATTTTAAATATGAAGATTTTGGACCACTCTTTACTGCAAATTTTTTTAATGCCAACCAGTGGGCAGATATTCTTGAGGCCTCTGGAGCCAAATACATTGTCTTGACTTCCAAACATCACGAAGGTAAGTGAGCACAGCGGAGGTGGACAGATGCGGCAGTGGCCGGGAGATGCGAAGATGAGATGAGCAGGGCGGTCCCTGCAATCAGCTCTCTGTTAACAGTAACCGGAAGCGGAGACGGATGCGTGCTTATAACTTAAGGACCACATGTTCTCTACATTGGGGGTTGTTAGGGATACAGACAGATCATACACTGCACAAAACAAGAGGAAAGCGGTCACAGCTAGTGATCTGCACATTTGATAATATTTCCAAGATTTGCTTACAGCTATTTGAAGTGGGATGGATATTGCCATTTGAAATTTACTGTTAGAGAGTGACACTGCCTGCTCTCCCTCTCCCTCCCTCTCTCTCTCATACTCTCTCTCGTACTTAGGACTGAACCCCGCGCCTTCACACTGAGTTACATCTCCAGTTCTTTATTTTTTATTTTGAGACAGGGTCTCCCTGTGTCACTAAATTGACTGAATTTATGATTCTCCTGCCTTAGCCTCTAAGAGTACTTGGATGATAGAAATGTCCCATCATACCTGGCTTCTTGTCCTTTTTTTTTTTTTGCTTTATCTTTTTTTGTTTGGTTGGTTTTGTTTTTTGAGCAGAGTCTAGCTATGCAGCCTGGGCTGGCCCTGCACCCGTGGCAGTCCTTCTGCTTCAGTCTTCGCAGTGCTGAGATTGCAGATGTGTGCCGCTGTGCCCGCCTTTTTGTTTTATCTTAATGTGTTATGCAAAGGCACTGTGTGAATTATGCTTCTGTATTTTGCACCATTGTGTGTGTATGTGTGCGTGTATGTCCTTCCTAGGTGGCTGTTATGACGTGTGTCTAGATGTTTCCCCAAAGCCTCACTGGGTCATAGGTGGAACCTCTTAGAGGTCGTTGGATCTAGAGTATATGATGTTGGGATTAAGGAAGTGGTGCTGCAATCGATTTATGGTGTGATGCTAGGATTAAGGGTGCCCCGTCCTGAATGTGTGTGCTACCCATCGTAAGGGCAGGTAGCCTAGACAGAATATAAGGGACAGAAAGAGGGTGGCTGTTGTTGCCTCTTGTGACTTGCTGCTTGCTGCTTTCTGCCTGCCTTGATTTGCCATGGACTATTTCTCCTCTACGATGCCCTTCTGCCGTGCCACCCTGCCTTGGAGCCATCTAACTATGGACTGAAACACCTATAGACCGGGAGCTGAAATATATCTTTCCTCCTTTAACTTCACGTGTTGGGTATTTTGTCTCAGCAATGAGAAAAGTGACTAACATGTGGCCAGATGATGCAAATGGAGGATGAGTTGCTAGAGTTGAAAGCAACACAGATTACCTGGATTGCCTGGAAAATAGTTATAGAACTATAGTGTGCTGAGAAGAATATATAAAACACAACACAGTGCTCCTACTTTAAGAGGACAGAGTTGGAGGAGATGCACACACCTGTAATCCCAACACTCTGGAGGCCGAAGAAGGAGGACGACAAATTTATGGCTAGTTTGGTCTACACAGTGAGACCCAGTCTCACTATGACCCAAACAAGACAAAACAGAAAACAAAACAAAGCAAAACTCAAAAGTACAAATCAAACAAAATGCCAACAATTGGTTGGACTTCACAACGTACAACTCAGTATCTATGAGACCAAGGAACCTGTCAGCAGTTCTTGTCCTAACCTCATGCTGATTCACGAGGTAATTTCCTTTGCATCACCTCCTTGGCCTTAACATACAAAATTTTGCCTCTCTTTCTCCAAAGGTGGGAATGGAGTAGGAGGAGAAAACCAAATCAAAATTCTAGAATTATCCTAGAATTTTTTTTCCTTTAGTTGTAATCTGGTAGCTTCATGATGTTCTACTACAGATTGTTTTTCTGCTAAAATAGGTATTTATAAATCATATTTACTTTGAAAACTTGTTGGTTTCCTAATATCTAGGAACTTCCTGAGGCTATGTGGCACAAAGTATTATACAAGTTGTGCTAAAAAAATATGGTGAATGTTTACATTTTTAAAAAACTTCAATACAACAGAAGGCAGAGGCAGAGGGATTGTCATGAGTTCGAAGCCAGCCTGGGCCATTATAGTGAGTTCAAGGCCAGACTGGACTACACAGCAGTACCCTGTCACAGAAAAAGAAAAATTTGTTCAGTAAAAGACACACTGCCAATAACCTACCTCAAAATACTGCCCACCCTTGCACTGAACACACTTATCCCACTGTTCTTATTACTTTCTGAAGCACTCCTAGACCTCTTGAATGAGTGTTTTCAGTTGTGCTATGGTGGTTGCTTCACTATCCTGAATTGATTCAAAACATTCATCTTTCATGGTCATTTTGATTTTGGAGAAGAGCCAGAAGCTGCCCAGTGCTAGATCCGGTTAGGAGAAAAATTGGTGAGGGCACATCATAATATTTTTGTTTTGACAGAAGTTGCTGTAAATATTTTGAATCAATTCAAAAGACACTCATGAAGCAGGACTTCCAGAAGTGGTTCAGAAAGAGGCAGGACAATGGGATAAGTGTGCTCCAGAGAGGGGGGTAGTCTGAGGAGGATTAATGGCAATATGTCTTCTATTATAATAAACTCTTCAGATTTTTAACTTAAACATCATATTTTTTAATCATATCATGTATGAGGCTTTAAAAAAACCCCAAACACAGTCAAATTGTAAGCATGATCTGGTCCACATTTGTACATTTTCAAGGATGCACTTTGTCAGATGTTTTTATTGCTTGTGAAAAGTGCACTGCTGAACTGTGTAGGAAGATCTCTGAGTGACTTTCGGTGGTGACACTAAGCTGAGACCCATGTGGTAAGGGTGCTGCCTGACACTAGGGCTTCTTGCCTGACAGGGCAGGTCAAACTAAGCATTTGAAAATAAGATCTTAAGTGCTAACACTGCTCCAGTTGCCACAAACACCTTTGGAATAAGTGGAAGCTATTTAAAAATCTTCTCATGATGAATCTGAAGAGTGAGTCCATTTTAGACTTGTCCTAATCTATCATAAGAGTAAAGTGATTCACAAAACATCTATTTGTAAAGATTCTCGTGGACTTCAGTGGGAATAGTAACAGGCACTAGATGAAATTGTAAGGCTTTTATACTATCTCTTAAATATCTAAATAGAACAACTACCAATCTAAATGGAAATTTCTATTAAAACGTGAATTATTTCAAAGCACACATATAATGGTATGCATTGTTTCTCTTAGGTGGTAGATTGTTCACTTCCGTGTAATTTTAAGAGCAACATCCAAGCTTGAGAGTAGGATGAGATTGCAAGTGGTGGGTAAATTTTAAAGTAAAAAACAAGTTGGAAATAGTATGTTTTCCCCTCTGGTTAAATGAATAATGAAACTGAAGGAGATTTACTACACATGATCACTAGTGGTCTGAGTGCACACTAAGTAAAATAGATAATCTTAAAAGAAGGCAATAGATTCATCTTTGCTTGAGAGGACAGGTAAGAACCTTGCATTATGAATAGTTGTGGTCACTGTCTGGCTTAAGAGACATGGAAGAGGTTCATATCTCAGCAGTGATTTGCTCTTGCTGGTTGCTTATTTGGGGTTGGACCCTGTGCTCAATAGCTGACTGGGACATAACCCGAACACTGCAGACAGGATACCGTTCCCCAAGGATCTCATTGTCTAAGAGCAAAATATCAGTGATAGCTCAGACTATACAGATGAAATTTTCCTATAAAAATCTCCAGCTCATCCTGTTTAAATTCTCATTTGTTTCTCTTATAAAAGCAGAATATATGCTATGAAAAAGATATCACAAAACAGCTATTTGTAGAAGCAGTTATGTATCGATCACATCTGACTTGTTTTGGCAATTTTGTTGGCAGAAGTTTATGAAAGTAACATTGCTAGTGCTTATAGGAGTGTTTCCTATCACTTTGCAGGCTTTCCCTTGTGGGGTTCGGAGTATTCCTGGAACTGGAACGCTGTGGATGAGGGGCCAAAGAGGGACATTGTCAAGGAGCTCGAGGTGGCCGTTAGGAGCAGAACCAAGTTGCACTTCGGACTGTACTACTCCCTTTTTGAATGGTTTCATCCCCTGTTTCTTGAGGATAAATCCAGTTCCTTCCAGAAGCAAAAATTTCCAGCTGCTAAGATGCTGCCGGAGCTCTATGAGTTAGTGAACAAGTACCAGCCCGAGGTTTTGTGGGGCGATGGAGATGGGGGCGCGCCGGACTCCTACTGGAACAGCACGGACTTCTTAGCCTGGCTGTATAATGAGAGGTGTGTGCGCTGTTACATGCTGTGCTCGCCTTACATCCTCCTAAACGATGCATGAGATTCGGATTCCCACGCTTCTTGAAATTTTTCATTTTATGCTTATTCATGTATGAGATTATAAGTTGGGGGTATATTTAAAGTACAGAACTACTGGAAAGCAGTGTCCCGCCCCCCCTGCAGGAATGATTGTAAATAATGTTATTAGCACTGGTATCACTATTTACTCAAAATAATCAGGAGTCAACAAACTGGGAGTCAGGTACAACAATTGTCTGATTTTGAAATCAGACTAAAAAGGTCACAAGATCATGAACTCAAAAGTGCGGGACTCATCTTGCGGGCCCCTCTTTCCATCTTACACTCTGGCCCCACGCTGCACTGCTTCTGGTGATGTGCTTTTCAGTTCTTCTCATTCCTTTGTTGTTGTTCTTTTGGGAGGGGTCTCCCTCTGTAGTCCAGGTTGGCCTCGAACTCGCTGTCACCCTCCTGCCTCAGGCAGCTGCTAGTACAGGTGTGCACCACCACACCTGGCTGCCACCCCCTTGTATCCTCTTACTGTTCCATAATTGCCACTCCGCCTGTGTCCTCTTTTCCCTCATCCGCAGTATCCTCACCTCCTCCTGCTCTTCGCTCTTGCTTCCTAGCATGTTGGAGAGTGTGAGCGGTAGTGCTGATTGAACGTCTCCGTTAGGTTTGGATATACATGACCCATATTTACATGTATAGGTAGAAAGCACTTGGGACTGTGCTACGAAGACAGGCAGCTTGCTAGGTCCACAAAAGGCACCGACACAAATAATACGGGGAGCTCCTTTTCCTTCTGAGTAGCTGGGATCACAGTGTGGGGCACCACGCTCAGCTTCGGTGGGGCAGGCCTGTGGGTGGAACCCAGGGTCTCGTGCATGCTAGGTAAGCACTCTACCACTGAGTGCTCCATGCCTGGTCCTGTGGAGAACTCTGGATACTGTAAATAGCAGGGTCTTGAGGAGCTCCTCACAAGGGAAAAGGGAAAAATATTGTGGTAAAAATATTCCACGTGAGGGCAACACTCAATTTTTTCTGAGATTTTTTAAAATATTAGGCACAGTGTAAGAGAGAGAGAAGGGCTAGAATATATGTCTGAGATTATACAGTTCTTGGAGAAGAAAACATAGCATACACCGTATGGGAGGAGGGCTTCAAATAGTAGGAGGAAACGCGTGTGAATGCTGTTTGTGCTGGGCATGCTGGGCTGTCTGACACTGATTATATTTATTCTAATAATCATGAGGAAGTTTGGATAAGCTAGGCAACTTGCCATAGGTCTGGGAGCTGGGAAGCGGCAGAGCGAGGACTCCAGTCAGCCCAGGTCTGCTTGCCTTCCATGGTGTATATTATACTATAATCACTTTTCAGGAGTGGGGTCCAGGTGGACCTCTTTTCAGTGACATTTCTTTTTGTGTTAAAAAAAAAAAAAAAACTTTAAAAAAATGACACTTTTCATTTCAGCCCAGTTCGGGACACAGTGGTCACCAATGATCGCTGGGGAAACGGCTGCATCTGTAAGCACGGTGGCTACTACACCTGCACTGACCGCTACCACCCCGGGCATCTGTTGTTACATAAGTGGGAAAACTGCATGACCATAGACAAGCTTTCCTGGGGCTACAGGAGGGAGGCTGGAATTACCGATTATCTTACGATTGGAGAGCTGGTGAAGGTACTGTAAGAGGTGTAGGGGCTGTTATGTATTCACACGTGGAAAGTGGACTGTTTTTAAAATCTATTTAAGAGCTATTCTCATTCTTACATTGCCAGCAACTGGTGGAGACGGTTGCATATGGAGGAAATCTTCTCATGAATATTGGACCCACACTAGATGGAACCATTTCTGCAATTTTTGAGGAGCGATTAAGACAAATGGGGACCTGGTTAAAAGTCAATGGAGAAGCCATTTATGAAACCCACCCTTGGCGCTCTCAGAATGACACTTTCACCCCAGATGTGTGGTAAGTCCTTCTGGCCTTTGACCACTACTTGAGAGGAAAGCATTTAAAATTTCTCAGAGATAAAGAGAACTGGGTAAAAAAGAATTTTGATGAATCTACTTACCCAACACACTTTCCAGCTTTACCCAAGAGAAGGAAGGGGAAGAATTATCATGTTTTTGAATACTGAATGTTTATCCAGTTCTGCTCACATCATCTCTAGATATAACCTAGGGGTGGACGCATTTTAGCCAAACATAGTCAGCTGTTACAAACCTGTAAGCCACTCGGTCAGGTAAGTGAAAAATGCTGAGTGATTTAAGGTAAAGCAGACTACTGTTGAGTCAGTTCAGTGAATTCTAACTTTTTCAGAAGTCATATCCCGCCATATTGGCAAACAAGAGGTGTCTGAGGGCAGAGAAAACAGGAGTTTAAAATCAGCCAAAATAGAGACTACTCCTGGAAGATGCGGAGCTAAGAAGCACCCGCTACCTGCCCCTCCTAGACAACACTCGTGCTGGTGTTAGACGGCCAACGTGAGGGAAAAGACGCGGAACACCACTCGTCATTAGGAAAACCATGGGGAGTGTGGTTCGGGGGCCCTCACCTGTAATTCCAGCACTCAGGAAGCTGAGGCAGGATAGCAAGTATGAGGCCAGCTTGGGGTACACCGTGAGACCCTGTCTCAAAAAATCCCCAACAATTTTGCCACTGTGTTCTCATGGAAACCCTCACTACACAACAAACAAAATGCAACAAGGTACCACTTCACATCTATCAGGATAGGTCCTGTTAGAAAAGAAATGTCAGTGAGGGCACGGAGATCTCGGAACCCTGGCGACTGTTGGTGGAAATGCAAAGTGGCAGAGGTGCTGTGGGAAATTGTATGGCAATTCTCCCTGAATTACAAATAGAATCACTCTGGATCACTCCACTGTGTTCATAGCAGAACTGTATTCACGATAGTGGAAATGTGGAAGCACCACAAGAGTCCATTAACAGCTGAATGGATTCGTGCACATTCAGTCTCGAAAAGGCAGGAAATTCTGCCATATGCTACAACAGATATAAACCTTCAGGACCCTGTGTGAATTGACATAACCTAGTCACAGAAAGACAAAGGCTACATGAGTGCATTTATGGGAGGTGCCTAAATTAGTCCAGCTCGTAGAGTGGAGTTGTACATGATGGCGAGGTATAGGGAAGGATGGTGCTGGTGTCTGCATAACACGACACATGTATTTAATCCCACCAAACTGTGTACTTAAAAATGTTCAAGATGGTAAGTTTCTTTAACCCCTACCAGAATCAAAAAACCAGAAAAAAAAAACCAGCCCCAAACAACAGCATTATCTCAAGTGATTAAAAAACTAGTTATTTGTGTATACTATTCCACTCAACTTACATCTAAAGTCTCTTTAAAATGCGCTGAACTGGTTTGTTTTTCTTTCAACAAATACTTCTTGAAGAGCTTTGTCTGAGGCTTTTCTCTGAGCTCAGGAGGGTTCTGTGAGTATCTGAATCAGACTGTGGTGTGCTGGCTTTGATGCACCGTCTGGATATACACAGTGCAGCGTTAGTGAGGGTACTCAGGGCTGCCTGATCATTGCGGATTAGAAAGTTAAGTGGTGGCACACACCTTTAATCCCACAACTCAGGAGGCTGAGGCAGGAAGATTGCCATCAGTTCAAGGCCGGCCTGGATTACATAATGAGTTCAAGACCAGCCTGATCTACAAAAGACTGTCATACACACATGTGAGTAAAAGCAAAGTTGGACAAAATTCTGGGCTCAGTATTACCTGACATAACTTAGAGAATAAAGTAAGCACATTTAGATAGAAACAAGTAGTTGTACAATTTTAGAATCTTGGATTTGGAAGAAACCATAATGAGGACTCAGTACCAACCCCTTATGTTACAGATGGTTTTAATCCCATTTTAGAATTTGCTTCTGTGCTTGCAATTGACTATAAGAGTCTCTGGTCTGGGAGCTCACAATCATTAGTCATCATTCCAAGTGTTTATTTCAATAAATAAAGATAAAAGCCAAAGTAGGGTGTGGTGGCGCACACCTGTAATCCCAACACTTGGGAGGCTGAGGCTGGAAGATCTTCGTGGCCTACACAGTGAGTTCAAGGATGGTTTGAAGTACATAGCAGGCCGTGGCTCAAAAAAACCGAAATAAATAAGTAAAAGCCACGATAGTTCCTGAGACCTGTAAAGCTGAGCGCTGTGCTCCCTCCCTTTGCCTGCCCAACGGCCCTGTCCTCCTCCTGCCTGGGAGCTGTTTTCTGTGGCAGCCCCGGCCCTCTTCTGGCAGTCCTGGGCACACTCCCTGGTCAAATTAAGACCCTTCAGCAGTTTGGCCTGGCTCACTGCTCCCGTTCCCAGACCAACTTCTGCAAGGCCTCCGGGTGGTTCACAGCTCTCCTACAGCGCTGCTTCGCCGGCCGTCTCTGCTCTGGGGCTCCTGTCCCTTCTACCTTCGCCACCTTTGCCTTCCCTCGGTCCCACCTCAGGCCCCAGCAACGGCTGCGCCTTCCCATGGCTTTAATTTAAACACTTTTCTACCTATCACCACTTAAATTTCGGTTCACTCCATGTACTCCTTTGGCTTCCAAAGGGAGCTACAATGCAACGAGCAGACCATCTTGAATTCTGGCATTTTTCTCCGGCCCTCAGCCCTCAGCCCTCAGCCCTTCTCCTCTTCTATGCCCGGGTTGGATCTGTGGCCCAGTGGTGTGCTTAACGCACTGCATACACTCTAGACTCCTGAACCCTCTCTTCCTTTGTGATACTCACTGGTGCCCAAACCCGTAGCTCACTCCTGCTCTACCCTATCGGGTCCGTGAGTGCAGTCTGAAGAGGAATCCTAGCTTAAGAAAACCATTCCCCCGCAAGAATTTCATTTTAGTATTAGGGGAGTAGAAAAGAGAAGCGCTTTTTATACCAACATGGGCTATTTTTCCTTCCCTTCTATTAAGGGAGACATTGGTAAATATTTACCACATAGACGTATCACTAAACATAATTCCCATTAATAAGGGTGGGCCGTAATAACTTGTTTCTGTGCTCTTTTTCTTTTAACTAGGTACACATCTAAGCCTAAGGAAAAATTAGTCTATGCCATTTTCCTTAAGTGGCCCATTTCAGGACAGCTGGTTCTTGCCCAACCCCATGCTATTGCAGGGGAAACAGAGGTAAGAAGGAATTTTATCCGTATTGCTCATTTAAGTTGCTCACTAAAAGAACTGAATGAAAACATGATTTGCTTTCATTTCAAGGGGAGTCTTATATGCGTTCCTCTTATACTTAACAATAACTTTGAAGTGAGTTTTGTCAATGGCAAATGTTTGGCCAAAACTTTTTGAAACTTCTCCTAAGAAAAGTTTTCTTAAAAAAAAAAAGAGAGACACATTATCTCCATATATAGCAATGCAAATTAGGTACTGTTTTTCTTAGTTACTCTACATTGTTCGCGTTCACTGCATGCATCCAAAAGATATTTTTGTGCAACTGTAATTGAGATGTTTCTCCAACGCACCCTCCCGGGAGACATCAGAATGGAAGATGCCATGACCTTACTGTTTTAATCTAACTGTTGTAATTACGAGGTCTGGCACTGAGGTCGTTTTGCTGTATTTTATAGCTTATTCTTGAAGAACCTGATGAAACCGTTAGAGGTTTTCCTTGCATTGCCTTTGCAGATTTCATTTCTAATGTGTGGGGTTGATCAGCCATAAAGAAGCTAAAGTTCTAATCTAATGTTTAATCACAGCTTTCAAGCATGGCTATGACACTGGTTATCTTTTATTCTTATCTGTGTTCTCCGTAGCACCAATTAGTATCATTAAAAGTTCATGGGTTCTTTACTGATGCACCTGATACAGAGTTTTATGTTTCAAAATAATCCTGAAATACATAGATAACCGTTATCTGAATTCACTTGGTATGGTCACAGCTGAGGGGATAAAGCACAGCAATGATTGATTAAATTTATATATGATTGATCAGTGGAGGTGACTAGACAATGTGGAGTGCAGCAGTGGCTCAGAGCAGGGAGCCTTTCTCCAAGCATTGTGTAAGAAGTGCGCAGGCCTTCGTTGGTCTGATTGGTTCTCATACAGTATAGTAGCAGATCATAGTGCAAAGAAAGTAGAAATCAGTAGTAAAAGAAACCACAGAAATTATACAAGCACATGGAAATTTAACCATACCCTCTTGAAGAACCCATGATTCCAGTAATTCTCTACCCTGGTCCTTTCTTCAGCGGTTTTCCTACTCTAAGCCTCCCTTCCACCTTTACAATTCTTCCCCATTTATTTCCCTCTTGAGAGTCATTGAGGAGCAAGATGAATGTATTTACTCAGTGGGATCAAGAATTGAAACAATTTTGAATCACTACGCATAAAGGAAGGAATCTTCTGTGTACACTGCTTTTTTTTTTTTTGAGAAATGTTAATCCCTGTGTCCTATAGAAAGCTGGTGAGTCAAAGCAATACTTCTGCAGACCTTTGTACTTGCTTCTACTTTCAGGTAAAACTACTGGGACATGGACAGCCCCTCTCCTGGACTTCTTTGAAGCCCAGTGGCATGACGGTGCAGTTGCCACAGCTAAGCATTCATCAGATGCCCAGCAGATGGGGTTGGGCTCTCAAACTAACAAATACGATCTAAAGTGCAGTCGAGAGGCCAATGTTGCAGCTACCTCTAAACCTGGAAACGTCAGGTTTCTGCACCTGTACTGCATGGAGGAGGCTAATGGAAAACTGATCCATAAAAAAAAGTCAAGTAATTATTTAGGAAAATTCTTTCCTAATTTATCTCCCAAATGCTCCCAATTCATGTTACCATTTTACTTTTTCAGTGTGCTTTGCCACTGAAGTCTCTCTTCTCTTCACACTGATTTTTTTTCCATGTATGTAATCAGAAGCAGAAATGTTTTATCCTAGCTGGGCGCTGTTGTGTCATCAGTTGAAATCTGACCCCTACACTCTAGATTATGTTGAAGCCCTAACCCCAGTGTGACTGTATTTGGAAAGAGCCTGTATTTGGAAAGGGGTAATTAAGGTTCAATGGGGCCAGAAGGACGAGGCTCTGATCCAGTAGAACAGGTGTCCTTATCAAGGAAGAGAGAGTGGAGATGGACGCACACAGTAAAAGTGGTCAAGTGGACACAGTGGTCATCAAGAAGCTGACCACAGAGCAAGCCAAGGAGAGAGGCACCAGAAGAGTCCAAACCGCTGACACCCGATCTGGGACTTCCAACCTCCAGGGCTGTGTGCAAATTATTTCTCTCTTTTGAGTTATCCACGCTGTGGTTTTTATGGCAGCCCTGGTTTACACTTTATGTGGTATATAATAAATTTGGACTTATACATTTCCAATGCATGTAGTGATTGTTTTTTTGTAAAAATAATTATATTTTCCTCTTATTTCTAAAACTAATATATGTTTACTATAGACATTTTGAAACATAGATATGCTCAAAGATAAAATCACTGCTCAGCTCATCATGATTAAAATTAAAGTTTTTGGGGGGTGGTAGAGATATGGTTCTTTTTTTGAAGATGGGTTAATTTGAGGTCCAGTTAAATTCGTAAGTTTGCTTACTGTATCTGTTGTTTAGCAAATGGAAGTTGAAAACTTAGTTGAAGACTAGGAAATCTATTTAGGTCTCCTAAAATGAGCCAGATAATACTGATGTTTACATACGTAAGGAAAAACCAATTAAAAGACCCATTCCCCTCAAGGAAAGATCATCATATCGTATCTTTACTTGAAGTACTACAGGTTCCATTTTGTCACATTAATCAAATACTGACATCTCACTGTTTAAAAAAAACCATAGTGATATCAAATACTCTTATAGTTTCCTAAAATCGTGCCAAATGAAAATAATTTTAAAAACTTACTCACACTGAAGTTCTTGCGACAGTTCCTCATGATGTTGCCAAGGCTGGCTCAAAGCCTAGCTCCAGTGATCTTCAAAGCTCAGCTCCGGAGTAGCTGGGGTTACAGGAACACGCAACTGTACTCACCGCCACTATGAAACATTTCAGATCGCAATACCGTCTTTATGTAATTAAATACTTCAATAGTTCTAACTACCAGTTAATATTTTGTTGGAATTTTCTTGGTCTCAAATAAACGAACAGGCAAACTATAGGCAATAGGAAGATGGATGTTTTGCCCAAGGGAAGCGGACCAGGTGATACAAGGAGGGCAGGGAGAGCGGATGAGAAGAATGAAGATGCATTACGCACGCGCACTGACCCCGCCTGAGGACTGAAATCACGGCGTACTGCAAACTTGTACTAATAAAGAATATAGGTTGAAAAATTTAAAAAAAAAAAGGAAAAACAAACCAAAACCCAGACCAAACTGTTGTAGGATCACAAAAGGTCATTTTTAAAAATTGTAATTATCTGCTGTTTTAAAGAAAATTTTGGGACTGACACTTGTCATCTGCTGAAGTTGCTATCACGCCCAACTTTCCCTCTTGAAACTGAATGCGGGGAGAACATGGAAACAGCTAAGCAAAGTCTGATTAGATGCAGCTTTCGTGGATGAGCAGCCAAGAGGGAGATGCATGTCATTTTTCGGAGAGGCTGTTTTGTTTATAACTGGACATTATAAAAATATGAAACCCAAAATTTAAATTAATGTTAGGCGTAGCTTGTTTATGTGCAAAATGTACTATATAAATGTATAACAAGAATGCCAAAATGCTTCTGCAAATTCTTAAAATGATCTGTGATATGGGGAAGAAACAAGGATAATCAGATGTCTTTTTTATGTTACCATCGGGGATTGAGCCCAGTCACAATGAGCTACACCCCCTTGCCAGTTTTTAAATTTTGATACAGAATCTCATTAAGTTGCCTAGATGGGACTCAACCTTGTCATTCTCCTGCCTCAGCCTCTCTCGGTGCTGGGATTATAGGGTGTGCTACCTCACTGGCTTTGTTATCTAATTAAACCAATAGTTTTTATCTTCTAGTTAACCCTTTCCCTGGAGTTACTAATAGGTACAAAATTGCTCTCAGAATTTTAGTAACTTCTGATTTAGTTGCTTCTAATAACTAAATGCTGAAGGTAAACCACCCTAAGGTTATTAGATTGAATTATCCAGACATTGGTGTTGACTTTACCACTTTATATATGGATATGACTTTAATAAAAGTTCTCTCATTTTTTATGAGCACCATATTGAAGACATGTCATTCTCTAAAAGTTCAGGCTATTCAAATAAATATGAATTACTACACATTTTCACTTCATTTTGTTGTTGTTGTTAAATAAAAGACTTGGTTAGACTAGAATCTTCCCCCTAATTTCCAAGCAAAATAAATGCTCATCTCAAACTTCTACACAGATATAACAAACACATTTATGCAAGAAAGAGTTTTGAGAAACACTCATGTAGCCAACTCTTAGATTAATCAGGACTCTCTCTTTCCCCCTGGAAGTGTGCTCATGTGTAGGGTAAGTGGCAGGATTTACCCTCTGCTTCTGCTTCCCCTTGCAGAGTGTACACAGACAAGAATACCCATTCTGTGACTTTAGAAAAGGAGACAGCGACACAAGGCCACGTAAAGATGAGGTAGAGACCAGGATGCGGGATACCTGGGGTTAGCAGGCGCTACGAGACTAGGCCTGCAGAGGTCATCCCTCAGGCCCTCAGGGAACATGTCCCTGCTGATGCCTTGATTTTTAATTTCTAACCCTTAGAACTGTAAGAGAATAAATTTTAGTTGGACATTATAGTACCTCTATGAAACATACCCAGTTACCAAAATAAGTTACTGAACTGATAGCAGTTGAACATGTAATAACCGTGGTTATATAAACTGATGTCCTGTGTAAAGAACTTTAGCTTTTCTGAAAGCCAAGTTGAATACTTTGGAAGGACCAAAGCGTGCTGTGTTTTGTTGCAGTTTAAACTGGGAATGTTTCCTAAAGGCGATGCACTATGCTGGCGTGTTGATCAGGTAGACTGGATCTGCCGTCATTGGCCAATGAACACACCGGGGGGTTCAAAATCCAGCGGTGTACCTGTGAGGAGATGGAAATGCAGGAGGTGGGTCCGATGGGAGGGAGTGGTCATGGGATGGCCCCGTGGGGACTGGCCTCCCTGGCCTCTTCTCTTTGCTTCCTGGCTGCCACGAGGTAAGCAGCTTTACTGTACCGTGTCCTTCCACCATGCTTCTGCCTCATCACAGGCCCAAAACAGTGTGACCAGCTGACCATGGACTGAACTTTGTGAAGCTACACCAAAGTGAGTCTTTCCTCGTTTTTCTCAGGTATTTTGTTACAGTAATGGAAAGCTAACATACCCTTAAGTGCTGAAAAAAAATTAAGCTATTAATTGTGAGCAAAATAGTAGTGAAAGGTGAGAAGATATAATAAAATTCTACAAGAATTCTGCACTTCTGGTTCACTTCCATGAAATGAAATGCATGTCATTTGTACAAGAAAGACAACTAGAGAACAGCTATCCACAGACTACAGGGGGTGACAGCAGCTATGGTAACCACTGGGCCACCAACAGCCCAGCTTACTGGATACATTCTGAAAAAAGTTAGAAAAAGCCCAGGTCCTATGGGAAATCACTGGCAACTAAAAAATATTTACATTTTAGTTTAAAATTTTGTATTTTAAAATATATGTGTATGTCTAGGAATACACACACTTCAAATCACTTAAATTACTCAGATTAAATTGTTTCAGAGAAGAGGGCTCCAGTACAATTAGAAGGCAAATTAGTAATGCCTAAGGTCCAAATACATAAGGTGGGTTTTATCCAGCAATCTCCTCCATGGCCATGGCTCTAAAGAATGCCAGAATTCCAGGTGATAATTTTCAGCTAATCACGTTTTCTTATTAGGTCACACCTGTTCAGTTTCAAACGTTTCCTGGGTGAAATCCTGAGTAAATATTGTTGGAAGACATGTGTATCCTATTCACTAATTTTCCTTTACCCTGTGCAAGTTTTTCCTTTACCCTAATAGAAATGATGGCGTCATTCCACTCTGTCAAATTCTGAAAAGGAGCATTTGCCCGTCTTTACCCTTACACCTGCTTTTTAACATTCCAGATGATGACTAAGGTAGTCCTCTCTGGGCCCAGCCAGCCTTAGCAGGGGCCTCACAATTCATTTTTCACCTTCTACGATGCAGGTATCTGTTATGTTGAGGGGACAAAAATGGTATTAAAGAAAATCTGTTACTGAAAATGTATCTAACACACAAATGATATGTGATTGATTTACTTCTGTCCTAAGTACTCCTTTAAGTACAGAACTGTTAATTTACTAGAGACAAGAATCATTTTTTTTCAGAAGGTAATGCCATTTACTTTTTCTAAATAAATAAAAGTACTGAGTATATTACCTGTTAAGTGAGACTTAGAAACTAGCATGGCCTCTCTTCCAAAATAACTGCATGTTTTATGGAACAAATACATTAATGGCTTAAAAGTAGTCACTCCACAAATGCAAATTTTATTAAAAATAGTTTATTGCAATAGTATTTATTGTACACAAAATTAATACAAAGTTATTAAAATTATTTACATACAAGTGCATAAAATTATGCAGTTGTATCCATCAGCTTTCTCACTGCTGAGACACAAAACCCACACAACTTAAGGGCGAGAGGTGAAGCCAAGCAAAGCTGCTGAGTTCCTGGAGCCCGCAGGGGAGGGAGCGGACTTCTCTCCCCAGGCTGCACTCCCTCCCTGCCCCAGGCACACCTGGGAGGGGCTCCAGCAACCCCCAGGGGGCTCCAAAGCCAACCAGGCTGAACTCCACGCTAACCCCACAGTGATTAGCTGCTGTGAGTAGAACAGCATCAGCATAATTTTAGCCTACAAATCATTACGTAACTTTCTAGGCTTGTGAACAGAGCTTAGAAAATACCGCAAAGCAAAAGCCAAAAGCAAAAAAAAAAAAGCAAGGAAAAACACAGTTGATCATGATCATATTTGTTAAAGTTCACTAATTTCCAGAAGAAAAGTCCTCCATCAAGGTATAGTTGAGACAAATAATTTATTCCTCTGAAGGGTAACTCCAGAAAAGTCCAATTTACTCCTGATGTCTACGGTCCAGGGAACTTCATGACTGAATAACGTATTTTCAAACTTCATACATTGTAGACCTATGTCCCAAGAAGATTTTTCCTCAGTATTACTGTCACAGTCCACTGCATTTCATATACCTGTGTGTGTACATATATAAATGCAGCTACAGTAGCTTATTGGTTTGGATCAAATATCCTTGAAGTAACAAACTATAAACAATTCTGGTATTTGTGCGGTGTATATACTTAGATATGCCCGCAAAGTGTTCTGCTGAATTTTAAAAGCTATGTTAAGATGCCAAATAAACCTATTTCATTATGAAATAAAGACTTAGATTAAGAATATATTTTTATTAGGTATTTTGGTAACAAATTGTCATTGTAGGTATAGTAGACTTATCCCATGTATTTTTAAAAGTAAATGAATCCTACTGTAGGTTTCCATGAAGGGAAAAATCATTTCTCCAGTTGCTGAGGGGCGCTGAAGGCCTCATACACATTGGCGGCGAAGTCCTTCACTTGCTCCATCATCAAGAGATCCTACAAAGATGACAGTACAAGGTTAACATCTGCAAAAAGTATGATAACTCATTTTGAAGTCATTTCTATAACCAAGCAATGAATCTGGCTCTAACGTATGGTACATAAGGCCAAGAAAAAACCATATAAGGAAAGGAATACTTTTTTTTCTTTTCTGTAGTACTGGGGGCTAAATTCAGGGTCTTTACACTGACCTACACCACCAGCCCTTTATTTATTTTTAATTTTTGTTTTGAAACAGGTTGTCGCTAAGTTGCCCAGGCCGGATAGAACTTGAGATCTGCCTCACCCTCTCAACAGCTCTGGAATTAAAGGCGTGTGCCGCCACACTTGGCTCTTGTTTAGGGTCTTAGATGAAAGACAGCAGTGGAAGTATTCAAGTCTGACTCAGGAAAACCCTCAAATAGTCTTCACACAGATTTTTGTATGTGTTAAGTATTAGACAAGTTTCTTTTCAGTAAATGATCTCAACACTGAAGTTATAAGACTAGGGTTACTTTTGCTGGAATCTGACATGGTTGAGGTATATGTCTTTCTAGAAGATCTACTATATGATATGTATAAATGTACTATGTACATATTTTATACACACAGTCACATATTTCTACATCATATGACAGAAGTTATTATAACCCCCATTACACCTTGCTATTTAATGCACAAATAAGGAAGCAATATAACTACATCATAAATTTGATCTTAAAAGGTGTTTTGAAAACACTGATTTCCTTAAAAATGTACATAAAGGAAAATTTAATTTTCAAAAAAGTGTACTTTTTGCGGGCATTTGTAGGTATGACTCTGAAAACAGTTCCACAGGATTCACCAAACGGTGAAAGGTCCAAGACAGAGAAGATTAGGGTCGCCATGAGCATCAGAGACAGGAGGTGAACCTGGCCTCTGAGCTCTGTCTGGTGTATCAGAAAATCCACATGAGACTTTGCTAAAACCTGATTTTCAATCAGCTCACAGTTAATTTCTCTTATCAGAGTTTTCTGTATTCAATTTCTATTAGTCATTCTGCCTGTACAATAAAACATAGTTTTAGACCAATGTTTACTAACAACATGCCTTCAGGGAGCCAAGAATGTGAGAGAAAATTCTGTGTTTTGACTTCTGTGAATATCTAAAAGAAAACATACACTGGATCACTTGGGAGATACATGCATGATCTATTACTGATCCTGATGTACGGCGTTTGTGTGTACTTAGGTTTATGTTCTTGTTGGCTCCCAGTACATTATATTAACTGCGCGTCTCCTGAGATAATGAGAAGACAACAAAGGCAAGGCGGAACAAGCAAGGGTAGAGAATGTTTTGAATGAAGAACAAATCATATTATCTCACAGGACACAAATGAAAGTTTCAGAATAGTTAATGGTAGCTATAAAGTACCTATCCAGTCAGGTGCAGAAGCAGGCTGAATGCCCCAAAACACGAGCAATAGCAAAGAAACCCATGCACACCTTGGAACAGTGAATTGATAACTACCAGCCATATTATATAGTCAGGTATAGTAATTGTTTGTAGTTTTGTTTTTAAATTATTTTGTGTATTTGTATAGTTTAGATTCCATTTGGTATAGCTGAGTTTTGGTTTCTGAGTTATGGAAAAGCTCTAGGTTTAAGACATTTCTATAGTTATTTATTTACTAAAATAACTTAAACACTGGAGGATTGTCATTATTTTCACACTTAGAAGTATATTAATAAATTTGAGAAACATTTTCATACTGTAAATGCAGCCAAAATTAACACATAAAAGAAAAGGTACAGCTGCTGTCCAATAAAACTTACAAAAACGGGGGCGCCATGTAGTTGGCTGCCTCCAGGGCTACAGCAAGGACTTTGAACTTGTTCACTGTATCCTGCTGCAGCCTTCAGAGCATGCTTTCAATTTTGAGACAAAAATTATGTATCACCAAGTTGGTTCAGATTACAAACACGGGGCTGGGGATATAGCTCAGTGGAATAAGCGCTTGCCTAGCAAGCGCAGGGTCCTGAGTTCGATCCCCAGTACCGCAAAAAAAAAAAAAGAAACAGTAATCCAGATTACAAACACTCTTTGCTTGTGCTATTTGCAAGAAATCTGAAACAATTTGTTTCCTTATGTTATTGGAAAATAATTTGAAAATAATACAAAATTAACTCTTTCAACGGTTTTTTGATTTTCAAATTTTCTACCTTCCTGGCTATACTACCATCCTAATATCTTCTACCATGAAGGCCAGCAAGTACCAGTGGCAGGCTGAACAGAATCCTCTGCTGCCTATTTCTGTATGTAAAGTTTTATCAAAACAGCCACACTCATGTTCATGTATTTTTGGTGACTACTTTCATGTTACCAGAGCAGAGCTGAACAGTTTCCACACAGAGTGAACAGTATGTGCAAAGCCTCAAATACTTACCACAGGCCAAGCATCCCTAATCCCAAATCCAAAATCTGAAATGCTCTAAATCTGAAACATCTTGATCATTAACAGGATGCCTCAAGTGGGAAATTCTACACCTTGACCTCAAATAAACAGGTCAAAGTCAAAATGCAGATGTGGTAAAAATATATAAAATGACCTTCAGGTTATGTGTGTATGGAACAGATGAAACATACATGAATTTCATGCTTAGACTTAGGCACCATAACTTGGTTATCTTATTTTGTATATGCAAATATTCCAAAATCCAAAATAATCCCCAATCCTTCTAAAAACACTGTGCCCCCAGCCTTTTGGGTGAGAGCTCTGTCTCTGGACCGTCAGTTTGCCAACCCTGTTCCATAGCACCTCTACAAGGTGCTCTGTACACTTCTGCAGCTGAAACCGCAGCAGTAATGCACAAGTATTAGTTCAATGTAAGTAAACATTTTAATCAAGGCTTTACAAAAGATAATGGAAATAACAGAGCATCTGACATTTGTTAGGTTAAAAAGACCATCTAGGATTGTAACTCAGAAATCATAGTTTAAAAAACTAGTGGGAGCCTTGCCAATCAAGGGTCTAATGTATAAATTTAATCAATGTGAATTCACATTGTAGATTTTAATTACAATGGAGTAATAAAATTATTTAATATTTAAGCCAGGTGACATTGTTTTATTTCCCACTTTTCTGTCAAAATGAAGAGCCTACTTGTCATACCAGGGCATTCTGTCGATGTCTAGAAAGGTGAAGTAAAGCTAAAAATGCCAGAAGTCACATGCTTTTCTCTCCCTGGTGAGAAACTCAAGTCCGTGACATGCGACCTACCCCATTCACTATTCCCTCTGCGGTGTGAGCAAGAGTCTTACAGATGAGGTCTGGCCCTGAAGACTGAAGACGACAGTGAAGGAGAGTGTGCTAATGACCCTGCAGGGAAAGTGAGAAATCCAGACCCGAACCTTGGTGTCCTCCACCTTCTTGGGGGCACAGAGCTTGCATAAGATACACCGCGTGACTGAGGGAAATGGCGCCCACGGCGGCCACCTTTACACTTAGACCTTAGAGTCTCTCCTTTCTGCACATTACTGCAGCAGTTGGCAACTGAGACGCGGTGTACATTTTTACTTATAGTATAGGGCCCAAGTTTACAAATGACTGAAAAAAATTATGTAGATTCAAAATTATTTTAGTAACATCAGTTTTACTCAATGCATTTCTAAGAAAACATGGAGTAGGTATTTAATGAAAAATTTAAGTACCTTATTGTTTATGTAGATTTTAGTAAGCAGAATGTCATACTGTTAACGGTAATAGTTCATTAATTCATAAAATGCTTTACTTCTCCACAAAATGTTTTTTAGTTCTCTTCAAACGCTGATGAACTAGGTCACTGATTTGCCTCAATGTTCCCTAGCAAGCTTGGTGCACACTGAATGCTATGCTAACTCAGCTGTCCCTAGAACATATCTGGACTCATGGCAGTCCAACGTTGGGAGGTAGCATGGGAAAGGCCCTCCAGCCTTATAAATGATGGTACATTATTCCTCTATGGGGCATTCTACCAATGCTCTCCATTTGGCTCTAGGTTTGGGGTTCTTTTCAATGAATATGACAAGAGAGAGTGCAATTTGTTAGAAAATATGACAACATCACAAGTACAATTTGTTTTCAATGACAGTCCAAAAATTTCTTCTTACCTGAACAAAATGACTAGGTGTCTCACTGCACACTGAATGGATCTGTCCATTTACAATCGGAATTATCTTAGCTAAAGGCAGGCTGACACCGGAATAACTGAAAAATCATCATAGTAATTATTTTCTGAAATTATCTCACAAGCATTTAACATTTTAATTAGAAAAGTAATATGTGGTCATTGAAGAATATATACAGAAATTTATTTTAAAAACCTAGACATAATCACCTAGAAACAACAACTACAATTGACTTAAGGGATAATTTATTCTGGTAATTCTTATATATGTATGCTTCTACGTACTTATTTTTAACAGAAAACTGTAACTCTCCCCAAGAATATTATTATTTTTTTTTTTTGCTTTTTTGTTACAAGCATTTTCCCATTTTCCTAAAAGTGTTAGTTTTTGCCTTTTTTTTTAGTACTGGAAATTGAACTCAGGACCTCACACTTGCCAGGTAGGCGCTCGTGCCACTGAGCTATATTCCTGGCCCTGCCTCTTTTCTTAGACAAGATTTCCCTAAGTTGCTACATTGTTCAGGCTACATTCTAGTTTGTGACCCTTCTGCCTCAGTCTCCTTTCGTCCTGTTGACTGGCTTTTACTGATTATATGGTGATCTGTCCTCTAGGTGTGACGATTTTTATCATCAGCTCCCTAGAGTTGAGCACTGTTTCTGCATTCAAGTTTTGCATTAAGTTTGTGTGTATGTGCACAGGTGTGTGAATATGTACGTGTGCGTGTGTGTGTGTGTTTTAATATAAGTAACTCTGTAAGAACGTGGAATCACTGGTTAAAGGGCACAAATGTTTTGAAGCTGTTCCCAGAGTGTGGGAACATTCTTGCTCATCGTGACTTCTTTCCACACTGAGCACTATCTTTTTCTTTAATCTTTGCATGTATGATGGGTGAGATGACAGCATATAGGTCAAGTCTGTGTTTCTCTTCATTACTATCAATGTTGAGTGGTTTTCATACTTTATTCTGGCAAACTAGAGCACTACTTATCTGCAAAAATGAATAGGGAAGATGGGCATTATCCTTGGTACTTCCCTCTCCAGCTGACGTTTGATTGCTCTGTAATCCTAACTATCCATCCTTCCTCTTGCCTCTTCACCTGTGTGCTGGAGTTGAATCCAGGGTCTGTTTCTGGACTTTACAGGGGACTCCACTAGTTTGCCTTTTGTAAGTAACGTGTTTTGATAATTAGCGTCTTAAATATTTATAGGAAAAGCACTTCATTGCTTTGCTTTTTAAATAATTTCTTGCATACTTTCATCTAGTCATTTGTCCAGAAAACTTCATTTTCCTTTGCCAGATTTTAAGATTGAACAAGTCAACCATCCTCTAGGCCCTACAGGTGTATTAACAGTACTTTGAGTATAATTACAGATTCACTTAGGAGGCTAATTTTATTCTTTTTAGTTGATTCTTTTGGGTTTCTAAATATAAAATCGCATCACCCTCATATTACAATAGTTCTATTCTCTCCCTTTCAAAAACTATCATTTTAAAAAAAGAATCTAACTTAGAAAATCAAAGGTCAATTCATAGTTTATTAGAACTGTAAGGAAACTTAGAAAGTTGTCTGTTTTTGATTATATATATAATACATAAATACATATTTATTTACTATTTAGTATAATAATTATAATATATTCAGTTTCCTGGATTTAGTCTTCAGAATTGGTCTTTTCCTAGCTTTACTGTATCATGGACAATGAAACAATGATGCTGAATAAACGTATCAACACCAAACATCTTTACATGGTTTCTGAATTTAATGGAATCACTTTGGCAGTTTAAAGTATGTTTGCTTTTGATTGCAAATATTACTTTATTACATAAAATGCTTTTTATTTATTGGAAGTGGTTTTATCAGTAAGAAATATTTTGTTGAATGCCTTTCAGTAACACCAAAGATATTTTTGTCAGCTTAATTCATTAATGTTAGAGTATTGCGGAATAATGAAAAATTCTGGGCTGTGCTATTAGCCAAGAGTTACAGGACACCTGGCTTTAACACTCCTTAGCTTTTAAACTGAAGTTATTTTTCTGTGCTACTGTCTTATACTTGGAAAATGAGAAAAAATATCAGCATTTATTTCCTAAAGATACTTCATAAATTCTGTGAGATACGTATTATACTAGCGGACGAAAATACGGCTTCTATCTCTGAATTCATTTAGTATCTAATTCCCACTCTCTCCCTCTCCCTGCAGGTGATCACACCTTAGAGCCTCGCACCAGGAAAGCGTGGTACCACTAAGCTACGTCCCACGTCCCACTTTGGACTTTCACATCTACATTCATATTTAGTCTATAGAGTGTTCCTTTTAGGTCTAAGTTCATATTTTCTATTGGGTTTTTACTTTGATAAGATGGCTTTAGATTTTAAAATATTCATTATACATGTATTAATATGCATGCATAAATGCTAGTATAACATAGATAGCATATGTATAACATAATCTTTATTAGTCTGTATCATTTTCCATTCTCTTCAGCGGACTGGATTAATAATATACATAAATAATAATATTTATCACAAGCAATTGAAAATCTTACTTCTTTTCCTAATTTTACTTTTTTTTTTTTTTTTTATTTCTTGAGACAGGCTCTTGCTGTGTAGTTCAGGTTGCCTTGAATTTAGGGCAATTTCCCTGCTCCAGCTTTCTAAGTGTTGGGATTAAAGGCATGTGCTACCAAACCCAGCTGAAAAGCATCCTTCTTTTTCTGGCTAGAACTTCCACAGCATGGTAGATATTAATGAGAGCAGGTACAATGACTTAGGACAAAGGTTTAAAATGTAACTGAGGAAGGAACTAGGAACATAGCTCAGTGGAATAAGCGCCTGCCTAGCAAGTGCAAGGTCCTGAGTTCCGATCCCCAGTTCCGCCAAAAAAAAAAAAAAGTAACTGAGGAATAACTTCAATTCAAAGTAGCACCTCAGCTGGTACGTGAAAATGCAGAGTAACTACTACAGGAGTTCAGAAACGGCGATATGCGTGAAGGATACTGTTTATTTCCTCAGTGAATCAGATCAGGAATTTGTTCATGTTAAACAACTATTCCAATTCTTTCTCACCATTTAGGAACTAATACTTAGCCAGGTAAAGATTACAGCAACATTTTATTAACTAGAGTATCCTGATCTTAAATGGAAGGTAGGCTTATTCTTGAGATGAAATTTACTTTTATGTAACTTGAAAGAATTGTTAAAAAAGATCTTATGGTCATATTCAAATTGCTTCAGAAAATAAACTTTATGGCTGTAAGTATTCCAAATGCTCAATATTAATGGCAAATTATTTTTCTGTACAATAGACAGGTCCCAGAGAGCTACGCAAACAATGTTTGCCATTTGTATTTGGGATTTAAATGGATATCACACTGGATGTCAATTATTCTTTCCTCAATCTTCTTTTTGGGGGCAATAAGGTCTCAACTGAAACCTAGGCGGGCCTCAAAGTCAAGCTCTTCCTGCCTCAGCCTCCTGAGTGCTAGGATTATAGATGTGTACCACCACGCCTGGCTTTGTTTCCTCAAATATTCATACGGAAGTTTCCTGTCAGTCAACACTGGTTTAGTGCCCATGATTTTCTGAATATGATACAAAGGTCTACAAAACAGAGGTCCTTAAATAGTGTGGATTCTAGTATGAGACCAATGGTGCTCATGCTGTAGTGACAACTATATAATAAGTCATAATATATCTTCTGACATGGTGATAGTTATGGTTAACACCACTCACAATAATACTAACTGCAGTAAGGACAGAAAACGGATGTGTTTAAATAATTTCACAGATAATTCTAAGAAGATAAGTATATATAACTGTAAGGAGATGATTTGCCAAATGAGAATCTATACCAAGATACTTGGTTATTATAATGACCAAAGTATGTCATTCAACAAAGTATGTCATCTAAGTTATATAAGCCAATAATGGCTTGTGGTACTAGAATATTTTGAGAGAATACATTAAAATGTACGCATACTAGCAGTTTATATTCTAAAGAGTTTAAAAAAAATTGGAATTTAGCTTATAGAAAAGTAGCTTTTTAAGCAATCCAATATAAAGGCAAAGGGTTTGGGGAAAAAAATGCAAATTTTAATACTGCATCCAGAAGGAACTTCTACTTATTAAGAAGTCATTTGTTTAAAAGTGTTTTTTGTTTTTTTTTTTTTTGTCTTTTTGAGATAGTCTCACCATACGATTCAGGCTGCCCTTGAGCTCACTTTGTAGCCCAGGCTGCTCTCAAACTTGCCAGGATTCTCCTGCCTCAGCCTTCTGTGCTGGGATTACATGGGTGTGCCACCACGCCCAGCTTAAAAAGTGTTTGTTTTGTTAGAAAATGAGGAACTCAAATTTATTGGGTAGGATTTCTTTTCATCTGAAACTAAAACACATCAAAAGCAGCAGTTTAAAACAGCATCCACTGGTACCTTACCATTTTAGCACATCACCTTACCTCGCCATGGAGTTACTGGGTTGCAGGTCCTGTTCAGTAGGTCGAAAAAATGTAGCCATGTTGTCCAGAAGACTACTAAAACCCCGGTTCAAACAGGTGTTCAGAACTGTGCTAAAATCTGGACTATATAAAATACATATATATTAAGTTTTAGATTCTCAATGGAAAGGGAAACAAATTCAATAATTTTATGATTACCTTTGATTCTGATAATCTCTAAACTCATTTCCCTATCCGTCCTCCAGTTCACTGCTCTCCTATGCTGCTCCTTGAGCAAGCCAAACATTAGGATTTCTGCGCCTCTTCTACCTGGGACTGTGTTCTCCCTGAACATATGGCTCACATCCACAGTACAGTCATGTTTCCACTTAAAGATCTCCTCACAGAAGCCTCTCCCAACCAACCTATTAAAAACAGTATCCCTGGTCACTCTCGTTTTTCTTTTTTTAAAAACAGGGTTCCTTTTTCCCTACAGCCCAGTCAGCATTTGTTACTGATTTCTTGATGACAGCCATTCTTTCTGGAGTGAGATAGAATCTCAGTTGTTTTAATTTGCATTTCTTGAATGACCAATGATGTTGAACATTTTTTCATGCATTTATTTGCTGGTGTATTTCTTCATCTGAGGAGTGTATATTCATCTCAGATGCCCATTTCTGGATTGGGTCTTTGAATTTGGGGGGCCTGATTTTTTTCAGTTCTTTCTATGTTGTAAATAGAAGTCCTTTGTCTGAGGGACAACTGGCAATAATTTTTTCCTATTCTATGGGTTGTCTTTTCACTCTGTTAGTGATTCCTGTTGTGCAAATGCTTTTTAATAAGGTGTGATCCCATTGGTGATTCCCTGTTGCTTTGTCTGTAATTCAGTTTTGATTGTATTACTCTTGTGCTACTTTGTGTCTTTTTGTTAATGTTCTCCTTTTGTTGTTTTTATTTTTTATTTTTTGTTTTTTGTTTTTTTATACTTTTAAAAATAAAAAAAAAAAAAAGGTGTGATCCCACTGGGTGTGGTAGCACACGCCTGTAATCCCAGCATTCAGGAGGCTGAGGCAGGAGGATTATTGTGAGTTTGAAGCCAGCCTGGGCTACAGAGTGAGCTCAAGGCCAGCCTGAACTGCATAGCAAGACCCTGTTTCAAAAAGACAAAAAAAAAAAAAAAAAAAAAAGTGAGATCCCATTTTTTGATTCTTTGCAGTATTTCCTGTGTGGTCTGGATTTTGTTCATGAAGCCTCTGCCTATACCTACTATGCCTTTGAGATTTCTACCTATTTTCTCTCCTGGTAGATTTAGTGTTTTTGTTTTAATATTTAGAACTTTGATCCATTTTGACTTTGGTTTTTAGTGCCTAGTGATAGACATGGGTCTAGGTTTAGTCTTCAGCATGTAGTAAGCCAGTTTTTTAAAGCACCACTTACTAAAAAGGCTATGTTTATTCTTATCGATCTTTGTCAAAGATAAGGTAGCTGAGTGTGTTTGGAGTTGCATCTACATCTTCTACTGAGTCTCACTGACCCTCGGGTTTGGTTTTTTTCCAATACCATGTTGATTTTATTACTGTAGCTGTGTAGTATAATTTCAGGTCAGGGATTGTGATGCCCTGATGTGCCTTTGTTGCCCAGAATTGCTTTTGCTATTCTAGCTCTCTTCTGGTTCCCGATGAATTTTAGGAATGTTTTCTCTAGTTCTGTGAGGTATGATAATGGTATTCTGGTTGGGATTGCATTAAATCTGTGTAACAGCTTTGGGAATATGGACATTTTTACTATGTTGGTTCTTCCTATCCACGAGCAAGGGGTATGTTTCCATTTTCTAATACCCATTCAATGTCTTTTTTCGAGTACTGTAGTTTTCAATGTATAGATCTTTTATTTCTTTTGTTAGATTGACTCCTAAGTGTTTCATTTTTCTGGATGGTAGTATAAAGGGTGTGGTTTCCCTAATTTCTCTCTGTAAGTTTGTTGCTTATGTACAGGAATGCTACTGATTTTTGACTGCTCTGCTTTTGGTGGGAGTGTAGGCTGGTACAATCTTGTGGAAATCAATGTGAAGATTCCTTAAACTAGCATTAGAGGTCCCCTTCCACCCAGCTATTCCCCTTCTGGGTATCTTCCCAGCAGAATTAAAAACATCAGACCATAGCAATATATGTGCACTCATGATTATAGACGCACAGTTTGTAATAGCTAAATCTTGGAAACAACCAGAATGCCCAACAACTGAGGAATGGATAAAAAAGAAGGAATACTACTCAGCCATCAAGGATAAACTGGAGACTTTCATAGGCAACTAGAGACTGTACTCATCAATAATATAAATCAGACTCGCATGTGTAAACATCACATTGTCTCACTAGTTTGAGAAACTGGAGTAAGTAAGATCCACAAAGTACAATAGATATTGTGAATAGGGAAGAACCTGTTCAAAAGAAAAGAAAAACTGTGCTGGCAGAAAGGGGAAAGAAAGGGAAAAGAAAAAAAAAAAATATATATATATACACATCAGATAGTTATACAGCTAGTTTCTCTCAGTTCACTGAAAAGAAAGGTTTGCGCTAACACTGTTTGGACAACATTTCATGCCTATTACCTTGTACTCTGAACAACTACTATGAAGATAACACTATGCAGTGTATTAATTATTGTTACTCTCCTACTAGCCTACTTTGAAATTGTGTTTTACTGTTACTTTTATTTTTTTCTCTTTAAAATAAAATTTAAAGAAATAAAGACAGGGTCTTGCCACACAGTTCAGGCTGGCCTTGAGCTCACTATGTAGCCCAGGCTGGCCTTGAACTCATGGCTCTCTTTTTGCCTCAGTTTTCCACGTGTTGGGATTATAGTTGTGTACCACCACATACGGCTCTCTAATCTCTTAACTCGCTCATGCTCGTCAATGAAATTATAAACATTTAACATTTAAGTCGCTTTCCTAGTTCACTGGCTTTTTTTTCCTTCCCACTAAAATGTAAGCTCCAAGAAGGCTGTTGTATCACTAGTGCTCTTCGTGCAAAGCTGACTGTTGACCAGCCCTGCTCATAAACACAGGGATACCGCCTCACTCCTAACAGAGCAACAGGGTTGTCAGTTTGGGAATCTCAGCACACAGGTAACACTTAAAACACTGGGAGTGTATATTATTGGTTGGGACTGCTGAGGATGAAGAAACACAATGTTTAAAGGACATAGTCAGAAGAACTATGAAGAAATGTTCTATGACGTAACGAAGAAAACAGAATATTACGCTGTCGTGGAAGTCATGTGACAAAAGAATTTCAATAAAGACTTGACAAGAACTGTCAAACATCAGAGAAAGGTGAATTAAGAGGAACATTACAAATTCTCTGGATTTGGAAAGAGAGTCCTGATAACCTTTTCTAAAGTGTCATGGAGTGACTTGGTAAAATATGAATAAGGAGAAAAGCAGAAAATGCTACTGTAGAAAAAGGACTCAAATTTGATGAATCCAGACAGTAGATTCACGGTATGGCTAACTTAAAACTGATTAGAGAAACAGACTCGAGTTGCTCCAGGGAGTCATAGAGCACCTTAATTTAAAAGAGATTTCGATACTTTCACACTCAAGATAAAGTGTACTAACACTCATTGTGTCAAGATGATAAGGTTAAGAGGCAATACGGGTTCTAGGGCGAGCGGTCCTCGGGTGCGCAGTCTGGTGCTCTCTCCAGTGTTTCCAGTGTGGCTCTTTGTATGATTTGAAACAGTAACACTTTAGGAAGAAGTGAAATTTTTAACACTGAATGTTTTTCGGAAGATTATAATCTACCCTAAAAATGTTTAGGCTGGGTGAATAGTTTTTAAGTTGGGAGTATGAGGTGTAAGAGTGTGTGTGTGTTTGTACACAAGTATATGCAGGAATGTGTGTATACACGATAGCTTCCTATCTCCCCAACTGGCGTTCAGTGACTTCAAGTTGTTAACCTAACATCTGTTACAGCTAAAATGTTGGTTTCTCATGTTTTAATTTTTTTCCCCTGCAGTGCTGGTTGTTAAGCATTTACTACTCTCCATGGGGTATTACCCTGAAACACTGTTTTAAAAATATAAATATAAACTACCTTCCAGCTCCTCAATCAGTAATATATCAGGATCTATAGTCCAGTAAAGTAGGTGGGCAATGTGGGTATCTTAAAAAAAAAAAATCCCTGCTTTCTTCCAGTTTAAGTAGGAGATTCTATATAAAGGCATGGAATAGATTCAAAATTTAACATATGATGCTGACTGCGTTGTTCAGGAAAAGTGAAAACATGGTCTCAGGTGCATCCAAAATACAAACATATTTTCCCTGTTACACAATGTTCACGTACCTTTCCAACATGTCTCTGGTTTCATTGAGAAGTTTAATAGTGGTAATATCCCTGGAAGAAAGCCCGCAGGCCTGTAAATTGAAATGCCATAGTTCAGGGTTTCAAATATTCACACAAGGTCATAAAGAAACTAATCACACTCACAAACACAAGAGTTTAGAAAATCTAAAAGTCTATGTTCAATCAACAACCAAAATCCCCAAACTCAAAATACCTGCAGAGGCTTACGTGCACAGGTAGTAGTATTTAAAACACAAGCCAAAGTATACTTTGTGAGGTCTTATTTGGCCCTCCGTGGGTAGATTTCTAGCACGTAGAGACAAAGAAAGAAGATGCTAGAACAGCGCAAGGTCTGCGCTTTTGTTCTTTCCTTTAATTATTTCGAATTTACCAGGACAGGCTTTTTGTTCATCCGTCTACTCTGAGACTGTATTTCCATTCAACGTGAGGTCGGTTTTAATTCAGTTCAGTTAAGATCTGGTTCGTCATTCCTTTCTTAACTCATATCTTTGAATTATTTTCTTTCTAGTTCCACAGTAGAATTTTAAAATGTGGAAATTGTTTTATAGTACCAGAAAGCTTTAAATTTTTCTAACTGCTTCTTCTTGGGGTCCTATTTTGTAAGTAAGTCTTCTCTAGTTTCTTCCATTACTTCGCCCCCCCCATCCTCCTTTTTAGCCTTTATCTCACCAGTCATGGGGCTCCCTCGTATGAGGAAAACTTTTTTGTGTGTACTCATGAACGTGGGGTCTCCCGACACCCAAGATCATCCCCGGGATCTTCAGGGCGCGGGAGGTCTGCAGGCAGTGGGGAGACAACGTGCTAGCCTCTGGAACTCTGTGCTGAGGTGCGGCACGGAGGCCTTGCTGTTCTAAGGTTTCCCTTGTGACGTGACTGATTCTTATCCCAAATGGAAAACAACGGGTTTAATCCAGCTTAGAGGTGAGAAACTATTAAGTTTAAAAGTTACATAACCTGTAATCTTTGGCATTTTTATTATTCTTAATCAGTGGATGACTTAAAACTGTCTCCTGCATTCCCTAAGCACAATGAACGTTTGCTCAGATTCCCAGCATACATCAGTGTCTGCTACATGACCATTACTAAAATTTGCGGGTATCTAAAATTACAAGTGACCCAATTTTCCAAAATTAATGACGGTTTATTTAAATTGTGGAAATACATGTCTTTCAATCAGTTTTCAGGAGCCTCAGATATGTAAATTTTAAGAGATAGCAGCAAACTTATTAAACATAGAATAACTGGTTTGGTGAAATGATTCTGAATTAAGCACCTGAACTGCTAGTGGAGTTTCTTCATCTGGCATCATATAATGGCATAAAAAGGATTTGGATCCATCCTTACTAATCCAAGAAGAAGATTTACGCTGCTCAACAAGAGTTCTTATTTCTTTTAGTTTGTGCTCCAAGTCCAATAAAGACAAAGAATGTTTAAGGGAAACACTGGAAAAAGAAAAAAGAAAACTGGAATAAACTTTAACTGTGTAACACATATATCCTTATACACATTCTCTTCTTAGCAGGCTACTACCAGAAATTCTGTTCTTTCTGGTTAAAACTAAAACTGGTAACTGTACCAGAATAAAAAAAGAAATTAGCCATGAGATAAGGGCCATTACTATAAGAGCTCAGCAAAGCCCTGTCGCAGGCTTTGAAGGAAAATTCCTATTGCAGTTATAGATATGCTTAGTATAAGTGGGAAGGAAAAGCCACAGAGGCAGATTTTGAAGGACAGGTTTTATCTCATGACTTAAACATTTCTGATCAGTTCAGAAATCAATCAATGAACAATGAAATATTAAAACTCTCCCCTGGTATAAAAAGGTTGATACTGATGAAGAACAATACAATACCTAGGGCTGGTGTCTGTATTAGTTTACAAAGCGTTTTACAAACCATTATTTATCATGTTACCTACTTCATTAGAATAATTCTCCATTTTTTAAATTAATCAGAATCAAGAAGTCAGAAAAGTCAAAGAAAAACACCTCACCTTCCTAAAATTTTCTGCACAGCTTGCTTAATGACAGTGATCAATTCTGTGAGGCCTATTAAAGGACAAACAAAATTAAAAGTCTTGCTCATTTGAAAAATTCCTCCATCATACAAATCAACAAACTAAGAATCGTAGAAAGGTCATAAATCAGGAGCTCACCATCACCCAGGAGATGCTGAATGCTTGATAAATATTGCTGTTGGACATCAGGGGGTGCAAGAACTGTCTGTCAAAACAGAAATGAGGCGAAGTTACCTTTTTTATTCATAAAGAAGCAATATTTTTCATAAAACCTGAGGTGAGATTTTTCAGGATCTGGAGTGATAAGATAAATAACATTCTTTAGTATATCAAAAAAGTCTATTTTTCATTAAAAGATGAAAAAGAATCATAATGCCACAAGTCACAATAATATGAATTATAAAAATGTTTATATCACAGAAGTTATTAACAAGGTAAGTAACATTTAAACTTCAAACCTGTTGAAAGAAAGGTCAGTATGTGTGTGTGTTAAACTTACAGTGCCATTTTTGCCAACTGCTGCATTATCCAGGTAAATATATCCACCAATTATGTTTAACTGGACCCGCAGAAGAACAACCAGCATACAGGTACTATACACAGCCACGATACTTCTTGTAAAACCTGCAGAGAGAAGAAACCCTTCGGTATTGTTTCTAAGACACCAACAAATGTATAAAATTATAAATTATCCCTATGACGATTTTTTCACAAAATGACTTTCAGGTATATTTTGTAATCGTGTTAAGTATAAAAATAAAAAATATATCCATTCAAAATATTTCATACTTAATCCACCTCCTTACAACTGGCTTAGAATAATTTAAGTATGATTTTTTAATTGAAGTGATAAGCAGTAAAAATATGTTGGGTAGAATTACATTTATTAGCTGAGAAAGGAAAACTTAGGAGTGAGGAGTTGTAGCCTCAACAGAGTTGTCCGAGCTTAAAAGGAAGAGAAGACAGCTGAGCAGGGAAGAACTCTAGTCCGCCATGTCGGGGAAAGGAGGAGGTGCCTGCAAGGGCTGGAGAGGGTATGGAAAGACAGGGCAAATCCCGGAGATGAGGCCTCCCAGCACCTTAGCACAGAACGGCTGGGATGGGGGGTGGGGAGCAGAGGTGGGGGCTGCGATCAAGAGGTCTGTCTACCAGAAGGAAAACGTCCCTGTGGATGTAGCAACACACAGTTACTACTGACCCTTGAAGTAGAAACTTTTTAAAATGCAATGTTAATGATATTAGTACCTAATACAGGCATATGCAGTCTAGGGCAATGTCTCATGTCATTATTATAAGAACAAAAGTAATACCACCACCACCACCATTTGCAGAGTACTTTCTATGACTACCTATCAATTTGTTTTATGAGTATTATTTTATTTAATTGAGATAACAACTCCATAAGGCTCATAAAGTGGCCCTCAGACAACACAACATAAAAATTTCTCTTTATAAATAGCTTAAGGGTGTGCTCTTATTAGGCTTACTTATTATCTTTAGATCCTCCCATATTTCCAGCTTGTTCGAAGGTCTAAAAGAAAAAATTCAGATAGGAAAATAATTAGATAAGTTAATAAAAACTTTGAATTTTATAAATTTATATTTAATTTTTAAAATTAAGAACAATATCTGAAGAAAACCCCACAAAATACAGCAAGAAATAATTATAATTCTAGTAAGCAATAATAGGAAGCTTTGTTATTGTTATAAATTCCTCTCATCTTTTTGTTCTTCTGCAGCACATGCACACATGTGCTATCAAACCAAAAGGGAAATCTGGATGCGCCATTTTACAAATAATGAAGTAGATCCTGTACACCTTTTCTTTGTTTTAAAGTATTATGCGCCCATGAATTTACTTATATATTACATACACTTTAACTGAAGTCTATAAACAAAAATTTACCTGTCTTTAAGCAGAGCTGTAAGGCTCTCCGAATTGAGTTGCTGCATTAAGGCCTCTCTCAGTGTTGGAAGCATGGACAGCACTGTAACACACACAGAATGTTTAAAAGGTCACAAGTGACATTCCTACCTGCATCAAAAAATGTAGATTTTTTTTGTACTGTGAATCGAACTCAGGACCTTGCACTTGCCAGGCAGACGCTTGTGCCACTGAGCTATATCCTGGCCCCCAAAAATATAGATTGTTGTAAGCTGTGTGATAAGACTAGCAACATGTAAGAACTTGGAGGGAATGTCAAGGTTAGAGAACTGCATTACTACAGTAATATAAAACTACTATGGGCTAATATGTCATCTATTTCATATGTTAACTGGAATAAATTATATACACAGTATGATCATAGCGATATAAACAAGTACAAGCAGAAGAAAAAACAGAAAAGAAACCCAGCAGTAGTCTCTGGATTATATATAGTTCTTTTTTCCCCCTTTCTTTTCTATACTCTCCAATAAACGTTTACTTCTAACAATAAATATTTACTTCTGATATAATAAAAATTATCCCAACTAACATTTTTATATTTAGCTATACTTTGTTTCATATTTTATTTCTTATTTTAAAAAAGGTTATTAGATAATATAAAGTAATAAATATTTATTGTAACATGAGACAAAAGTATAGCAGGCTAGGAATTGAGGGCTACTGAGTTTTAGCTTTGATTTTGTCAATGGCTACTGCATGTCTATTTCTTCTAGCAATAATGTGAAGACAAAATGATACACACTGCTGTATGAGGAAAAAATTTACAAAAAATTCACAGACGTTACTTTGCGTCTGCACTGTATAAAAAATGCAGAAGACGTATGCACAAATTAAAATGAATTTCTAACACTAAAATGATAAAATTTTAAAAACACTTAAAAATTCAACATGGAATTTTCTTACTGTTAGTTTTTTTACTACAGTAAAGTAAGTTATAGAAGCAGAAGATTAGGGCATGGCCAGCAGGCCGGGCAAGTGGGGGGTAACCTGTCAAGCCCAGAGATCCAGTACACACATGCCCACGCCCTGCATTTAGGACCAAGCAGACTGCTCTTTAATTCTTCTGGCATGAAATCAAGCAAGTTTCTGACAGAATAGCCCAGATGTGATGACAAAAAGCGTATTATCATCTCAGTAGATGCAGAAAAAGTGTTTGAAAAAAATCTAAAATCTTTTTGTGATTAAAAACACTGAAGAAAAAGTTACAGAACAACCTCGCCTCAATCTGATAAAAGCCAGTTATGACAAACTTACTGCCAACATCATACTAAGTAGGAGAAAACTGAACGTTTCCTCTCTAAAACCAAGAACAAGACAAGGCTGTCTACTATTAATCACTCATGTCCAAACAGTCCTTGAACCGGACTGTATTGACCAGAGCAATAATGTAAAGCAAAGAAATAAAATGGATAATTTAAAGGTTTTTTTTTTTTTTTTCCCGGTACTGGGGATCGAACTCAGGACCCTGCGCTTGCTAGGCAAGCGCTTATTCCACTGAGCTATATCCCCAGCCCGATAATTTAAAGGAAAAGAAGAAATCAAATTATCACTATTTGCAGGTGACATAATTCTCCACATTGAAGACCCCAAAATTACACTAAAAGACTCAGAATAACCACATTCAGTAATGTAGAAGGCTACAAAATCAATGCACTAAAATCAACACTATCTGTGTATACTAAAAAAGAATCCACTGGAAAACAAATAGTGAAAAACACCCACTCACAATAGCACCAAGAAAAATTAAATACTTAGGAATTAACCCAAGAAAGTGAAAAACTCTACAACAAAAACTATAGCACTCTAAAAAAGGAAATCAAAGAGGGTATCAGAAAATGGAAAGATATCCCTTGTTCTTGGGTAGGCAGAACCAGTATGGTCAAAGTGGCTATACATCCAAACTTGATATAGAAATGTAATACAACTCTAATCAAAATTCCAGCACCAAGCACATTCAACTATGTGATCTCTGACAGAATGGTCTGCAGAGGTTTCAGTCAGTGATCAGTTGGCTCCGAGGCAAGATGGCAAGGCACTGAGGCAACACGTTATGGGGCAGAAGACAGCAAAAGCAAGAAGAGCCGAAAGGAGGGGCAGAGCCAGCCTCTTCTCCTCCCCTACGGTGCAGGCAGGTTCTCTACCCGGGGGTGGGGGCAGCACTCGTAACAAACATCCTCTTGCACAGAATGAGGATGTTTGTAAGTGAGGACCCTGTCCCCTGCTGAGTTCCTTAGTTAAACTTCTAAAATTCTCAAATTGATATAATGTATCAACCATTACAATATACACTAGAGGAAAGACAGCCTCTTCAATAAGCAATATTGGGAAAACCAGCTATCTACATGTAAAACATTGAATGTAGACTTATATCCTTCACCATGCACTAAACTAAAACTGGATCAAGGAACTAAATGATAAGACAGAAAACTTAACCTGCTGTAAAACAAATTAAATTTCTGCAGTCATATGAGCAGACAAGGACTTTCTGAACAGAACACTAGTTTTGCAGGCAATAGTTCCAACAACAAATAGAATATCAAATCACAAAGGTTTTACATAGCAAAAGAAGCAACCACCAGAGTAGGGAAAAATTTGCCAGCTAGATTTCAGACAGAGGAGTAATATCTAGAATATATAAAGAACTAAAAAAAAAAAAAAAAAAAAAAAACACCCAAAAAAAAAAAAAAAAAAAAAAAAAAAAAAAAAAAAAAAAAAAAAAAAAAAAAAAAAAAAAAAAAAAAGACTCCCTCAAAGTAAATGACCCAATCAAAAAATAGGCAAGTGAAATGAAAAAATGAAAATACACTTAGAAAACGAAGTACAAATGGCCAATAAGTACATAAAGAAACGCACAAAACTGCAGGTCATCAGCAAAATGCACTTAAAATGACACTGAGATTTTATCCCAGAAAAAATGGGCATCATCAAGAAGTCAAATAATAACAACCTCTGACAAGGTTGTAGGAAAACAGGAACTGCTCTATACTGTTGGAATATAAACAACTGCTTTGGAAATCAGTACAGACATTCCTCAGAAAGCAAAAACAGAACCTTCTAGATATCAACCCAAAAGAGCTAAAGATACCATGTCACAGTGACACAGGCACACCTGTGTTATAAAGGCACAATTCACAGTAGCCAAATCTTGGAAGCGGCCTGTATGTCTATCAATAGATGAATGGGTACACAAATGTAGTATTTATATACAATGGAGTACTACTCTGTCTTTAAAAAGGGTAAATTTAGATCACTTACAGGAAAATGGATGCACTTTGAGACTATTTTAAGTGAAATGAAGCAGACACATAAGATTAAATATCATATGGTTTCTGGAAACCAAAGTATAAATAAAAAGCTAAATAGAAGATAGAGAACAAGAAGGAGACAGAGCTGTCTCAAAGGGGAGGGGCCAAGAGACGGAGGGAGGGGGCAGGAAGAGAGGAAAAGGGGATTAAAAAGGGATGAGGTTGTGTTCTGCACAGCCACACACAGGGATGGAAACACGCACTGCAAACACACACGAAGAACAACCAAAGCAATGGGACCGAGAGGTGAATGGGGGGCGGTGGCAAGGAGAAGGAATAAGAGGCCGCTGGGGTGCGCCACGTAAACGCACGAGTTCCTCACAAGGAACGTAAAGATTACGGACTACACACACGCTAATGAAAATGTTTCAATGGAAAGTAAATTAGTAATATGAACTTCTGGTACAACTGGGGAGTTCTTCCATTCGAAAACTATGGTATTTGTGTGGAGCTATTAGAATTTTATTTTCTAAGAAAGTCCTTTTCTAAAAAAGATATGAATAATCATTGTAATAAATATTCTTCTGTAATTCTTAAGTCTAGAATTTTCCCTTTTGATAAAAGAATGAAAAACTAACACTTTATTTGTAAATTAATGTTACTTAACTATTGATAAATTTTAAATACTAGAATACATTATACATTGAATCCTTTCCATCTGTTTTCAAAATATTTGAAGTTTTTCTTAAAACTTAAGAACTTTCTTAAAAGTTTTCTTAAATTCCTTTTTATAAAGAGCTCCTGCTTATTTTGGAGCTGACCTTGTTTTTGTATCAAAGTACAATTTACAGGAGCCACACTGCTGTTTTCATAACGTTCTGTAACTGCTAGATATTTTGTTCTAGTTTTCTAAGTAGGGACATTTTACTGTTCAATTCTAAGTCTTGTGGTCATTAACTTCAGAGACTAATTTGCATTTGAGTGTTGACACGAATTAAAAGCTGGTCGACCTCATGGCGTTGTTACCAAATATTGACATAGAGACGAATCCCTTGTCCTTAGTACACTGTCACTTCTAACTGAAATGCTAGGGAAAAAAACTTAATTTTCTTTTTCTTTGCATATGTAAGAAAAACTTCAAATGCTGGTGTGCCAAGTTTCCTGGTTGATGTTAGCAGGTGAAATGAACTTACAGTCTTAGTTCAGTCTGAAGAAATTATCTGACTCTTGCTTTGTTAGATTCACAACCTACATGCAGTTTTAAGTAAATCAGCTTTTACAGCTCTGCATGTAGATAAGCTCCCTCTCACCTACTTCCACATCCATCAGTCATTGAACTTCCACTATACAAGCATTTTAACATTGAAACAATGTTTTGCTGTACCAATTTTATAAACTTTACAATGTAATACACATTTTTGTGAAGGAAACCAAAGGTCCTTCTCAAGGTTCTTGCTGTCTTGTTTAGGAGTATTTGAAGATCTTTTAAACATTCATAATAAATAAAGGTAATTCAGACTTACAAATCCTGTTTAAAATCTTAAACCATGTTCTAAATTTTTACTAAAATTGTACAGGATCAGTTAAACTGCATTTTATTTATCCAATATAAATGATTCTATAAGCATAGTTATATTGAAATAAAGTTTTAAGAAGCGAAAAAGAAAAAATGGATAGAAAAGTATCACCAATACCATATTCTAAAAAAGAAATTGTTATTATTTGATTTTCATTGCTTGATTAGTCAAGACATTAATTATAAAATCTGTATTTTCTATAGAAAACTCAAGTTTCAATTTTATATTCAAGATTTATTTTTATGCTGCTCCCTGTAGATTCAGTACACTTTATTTTCTCCAGCTGTATATTTGAGCTTCCTATATTGGACCATTATCTGAAGTAGAAACTGAGAACTAATGAAGTCAGCTTAAATTTAGCATAGCTGGCATATCTACCCAGGCCAAGCACAACACAGTTGCCCCTCGGTATCAGCTAGTTTTTCCAGATTAATGTCTGTATTAAACATGTACAGATTGGTTCCTTCTCAACATTCCCTGCACAATAACAAGTGTAATAACTATTTCCACTGCACTTGGCATTAGAAGTAATTTACAGATGATGTAAAGCATACAGGAGACGTGTAGGTTATTGCAAACATTGTACCATTTCATGTAAGACTTGAACATCCTTGGATTTTAGAACAAATTCCTCATGGAGATAGAGGGACAATTGTGTGTCACTTTACAAAGAGAGACAGAAAGAGAGAGAGACAGAAAGAGGGTGGGGGGGCGAGTGCACGTGTAAGGCTAAAGTCCCACAGAAATCTCAGTTAATGAGGAACTAGTTTAAAGATTATGTGATTATATGGTATAACTTAAGAGGCGTCTTTTTAATAATTCTTCTGAGAGATAAGAGATTATTAACTTTCCACATCAGCCTATTCAACCAGACACATGTTTATTCTCTTCTATATATTAACAATGAACAAACACTTTTAATATAGATAGTACAACTGCAGCCACTTCCCTCGTGCACTGCTGGAGCATTCCCCTCCACTCACCCTGACAGAAGAAAAAGGTAGGTAGAAAGGAGACAAGGAAATCATAACTAATATAGGCAGAATGCAACTTCCAGGACTCGGCAGAACTCACCTGACAGGCCCATGCCAGTATTTCTGGGGTAGACTTACACTCCTTCTCTACCAGACCCGTCGGTAAAGGAGATACATTGGCTCAACGAAGAAAGTAAGGTATAGGAGCCAAGCCAGGCCCTGAGGTAAGGCTGTCCCAGTGTTAACAGTCCTGGCCAGATTCATCGTCTTTCCCTACCAGGTCACCAGGAGGCCATGAGGTGGCCTAACTGAGAGCAAACAAATGGCCAAGTGGATCCAGAGAATGTTTAAACCACCCATTAAACAAAGGAAAGGAAAAACGTGCCTGCAAACTGGCTGGCACTCTTGGCATGCTTCTTCCCCTGGCATTCGACTCCCTCAAGGAGGGTATCAATGTACTCAGTCCCAAACTGTGAAGCGTCTCTTTTCTCTGAGCATCCACCCTCCTCACCTGAGTGCCCACTACACTATCTCTGCCTAATAAACCCTCCTTCTGCCTCTTTCTGACTCATTCTGCAAATCCTTTTCCTGTGATGGAGTTAGTGAACCTGCTACCATGGGGTGCATGGGGTGGTTTAAGTCAACTCCCCTCTGTCCTTGCCTTAAGACTTACTACAGTGGAGGTAGGGACAAGGAAAGCAAAGATGTCCAAGCCTGCTCTGCAGAATTCCAAAATTCTAAGCCAGGGTGTACACGTGTGCACCACACCTGATGGAACGACCTGCAGTAATTTCACCTGGAGCTCAGTGGAGGTTCATGTGTATGGACTGCATCTCATACATCCAATTATAACGAAGTGAATTATGGGGAAAGGTGATGAAAACACAGGCCAGGGAAGCAGCGGACGTGACTTAGCACCCCGTCAATCATGCTCTGGGAGACCCCATGAGAGGTACCAGATTGGCCCAGCATTTTGAACTCCCGTACTTATCCCCTTAGCACGCTGCTGTCTTCCTTTCACAGGTGCGAGCCTGATCACGCTGAGCGCACTGCTGCCTTTTTCCTTATCATCACGTACCATGTCCAATTCTTTGTGACACAAGAACCGAAGAACGTGTCCCGGTCCCCATCACCCACTTTTATGTAAGCATAAAAATGCAGCACCTTAGCTGTCTGCTCTCATCCCATGCTAAGTATTCCCCATCCAAACACAAACACTAGTCTTGGATCTCTGTGACCTTGACCAAGTCACTTAACACTTCTGTGCCTCCATTTCGTCACAGGTAAATTAGAAAGCAGAAGATAGCCAGTACTGCTGGACAGGATTGCGGTACACAAGACATTTACAACAGTGCTTCTTGGTTCACGGAAATGTTCAGTGCGTGTTAGCTCTTATTACCCGATTTGCCTCCTTGTGACACACTTGTATTTGCAAACATTGTAAATGGCTCTGTGTTCTCACTATGTGCTGTGCCCCTCTGATTTGAACCATGTGCTTTATTATTATAGTCTAAGCGTAAATGATTATTTCCAGAAGTCACATCAGACTTTTGCTCGTAACAAATTTGTGCTCAACTAGAATTTCCAATTTTTATTCATATATCCTACTTGCAAACCAGCTTAGCTACTTCCTTATCTGTACACTGACTCCTTAATTCAGAAAAACTCACTTGTGCGCTTCATCTAGCACTTAAGTGGGTCAAGACTACTTTGTACACAGCAACTTCACTTGTGCTGTCAGTTATGCATATGACATCATCTCATGAGCCCTCTCAAACCTCTGGTAAAATCCTGGAGAAGGCACAATCAAAGGGCAAAGCACAGAAGCACAGCAGCAGCTGCTATCTTTCAAGGTGGGGTAAATTCCTTGAGTAAGAAAGTAGTTGTATTTATCTAAAAGTACTAAATTTTTCCTATCATATTTGCTAATATTATCTAAAGGGAAATAATCTTATTATCTATAGTCTTATTATCAACGCATAAGAGAAGATGCTGTTCAGCAAACCTGTACTTTGCCTCCCGGGGACACCATGTATCAGTTTTGATTGTCTCTAGTCGGTTGTTTGTTTGAGGGCCGTGATGGTGACGGGCATGCGCTACTCCCACCTTCTGCTGGGATGGCACAGTTAACCAACAGTCCCAGGTGCCACCCCTCTAGATCCATTACTAGGTCTACGCTGCTGCTAGCCAATCAGAGTGCTGAGGCGGGGACTTCTCTACCAGTGAACTCCATTAGATTTTCCTTGCCCACTCCTGCTCTTTCCCCACTTTCTTCAGAGAGATGTAAGAAATCTACATCTAATCCTATGCTCACATTGGCTTCCTTGAAGGATCCACACTGACGTGAAGATCCACATTAAACTGAGATGCATTTTGAGACCTTGGGAGCTACCTTTTCCTATTTTCTCAAAATCTTAATAGTAACCTGAAATGATCACTCTTGATCTCTCAAAGTTCATTAAATTGGCAAGGTAGCTGAATATTTAAAGAATTATGTAACTTTTAAAAAGTTATAATTTACTGAGTATTTACTATGTGCCAAGCACTTTACAGTCATTATCTCATCACATTGTCACAAGACATTTTTTTTAAACCATGCAATGATGTCTTGTATTACACATAGGTTGTTATAATAATTTCTGCAATCACTCTACCCACAGGCAAAAGTAGGTGTGCTGTTTAACACACTGGAACTTGTGAACTTAATCACTACTTAAACAAAGGAAAATTACCCCACCACATGCTTAACCAGGCAGCCAATGCATCTGCTGATCGTCAAGAACATGGAGGTGAACATGATAGACAGACTGTCCCCATCTGCGCCTCCATTTACCACCATTCCCAAACCCTTGTTCAGGTTGAGGTCAGCAGCACATTTCTTGCCAACAATCATTAAATGTCCAAGAAAACTTTCATCATCATGTTTGCTACAGAAATCTGGGCAATATGTTTCTTAGGGATCACCAGAAAGTGTGTTGGTGCTGGAGAGGAAATGTCATGGAATGCAAGACACCAGCCCTCCACAGAAATGATCTGAACAGCCCAGAGATGAGGGAGCAGTAGCTGGAGCAACAAAAACATTTCTTAGGTGGGATTTTATGTTTATTTTACAGAGGAGAAAGTTGGGATTTGAACCGGCCCAAAGACACAGAGATGATGTAATTCAAACTGGAAGCTTGACCAGATACGCCTCACCCTTGAGCCCACACTTTTTATCCATGGTCCCCTATCAGAGTTGTCATTAAAGGCAGTATTTCAGTTACTCTCTGCTTTACAGAATAGACATATTTCTCAGAGTACTATTTCAAATATGAAAATTCACAACTCAAGCTGTAACTTTGGGTGCACCTCTCTCCTTGATCTCAGCCTCTTTATTTGTAAAACGAGGCAAGTAAATTAAGGTGGTAAGCAACAAAATTTTTTTAAGCTTCCCTGACTTCAGGTTGTATATTTTAGTTTGAAGTAAAAGTAATAAACAGTAAGTAACTTTAGGTAGCAATGGCCTACCTAAATTAAGAAAGTCCTTTCAACTCTGGAAATAAAATTCTACTTTTAAAGTTGAACAAGGATCACTTACCTTTATGATTTCTTTATAAATTAACTGTTCCTCAAAGAAATGTTAAAGAGAAGATTAAGCTCTAAACAACGAAAACGAACAGGTTTTCAGATTAGAGAACTAATTGTTCAACGGGTTATGCCAGTTAGAACTAATATTTTGTTCTCTTCAAATATAGGCAGGCTGATTCTGTTATGGAACTCATTCTTCCAGTATGTTTCTAGCTCCAGAGTTTAAACTATTACCATTAGTTAACACTGACACGCAAGTACGAGACTCGTATTCTGTAGTTGAGTCCTGTAAAGGTAACAGACTTGTGACTCCTTCTTATGGCTGTAAGGCCCTGTGGGATCAGGCCTACCTCTGCAGCCATGGTTCCTACCCCTCATCCATTGCTCATTACTCTTAAGCTATATGCCCTTGGGCAGTTTCTTGACTGTTCCAAGCTTGTTCCTATCTTAAGCGCTGTGCAGAGCTCTTGCCACTGTCCTGTTTGATTTCTCCTCTGATGTCACCTCCTCAAAGAGACGTGAGTCTGACTCTCTCTCTTAAGAAGCATCCTCATTCCTTGCACTGCTTTATTTTCCTAACAGTGGCCATTGCTACCTAAGGTTACTCATAGTTTATTCCCTTTATTTCTCAACAGAATATACAACGTGAAGTCAGGGAAGTTTAAAAAAAATTTTTGTTCTTGTTGTTCACTGCCTACTTCCCCTGTGCTGGGCACTGTATTTGCTAAAAAAAAAAATGAAATGAGTGAACAAGTATTTATGTTGATTTTAAAAACACATTAAAAGGATACTTTTCAGTTAATGTAAATTCTTGGTAGATTTATCATTCTCTGCCTTTTCCTCTAAATTTGGTACCAGAAATCGCAAATTAATACAAATGAACACGCCACTGAACGAGGCATGGTGGGTATAACCATAACCCCACCGGTCTGAGAGCCAGAGGCAGAAGAATTGCAAGTTCAAGCCCAGCCTGAAAGCGTTTCAAAATACAAATATACAAAAATAAGCTGGGGCCCTGGATTCAATCTCTATTACCTCAAAACAAACCAAAGGCGACCAGCTTCATACGTGTGTAAGTGCTCTTCCCTTACCTGTCATGTTGCAGGTCCGCTGGTTACTTTCAAAGTGGTAGTGCCGGCGTGCCTGGGCCATGTACTCTGCAGCCTTCCTTTCTTGTACTTCTCTGATTTTACTCTGTCCATATGTCCCCAGGACATATACTCCTAAAGTAATTTTAAAAATAAAGTTGTAATATTAGAGCACTAAAAATTCCGAGTAGTAGTTTTAAATTTTTTTATCCAGTTAGATTTGTATTAGAGAAAATCTAAGAATTATAACTTTTAAATATTTACATTAAATAACTGTATAAGACTGAACTATAGGGAGAAAGATTAGCAGTTTAATAGAAATGACAGAAACAATGAGCACAGAAAAAAGGCCAACAGGAAGCAAATCTAGAAAGTCTAGCAGTGCCTTTAATAGTAACCTAGAGATACTATAAACACGCAGCAAAAGGTAACTTTCTAGATATAGTATGTTCTATTCACACAATGTAATCTTATTCAACCACATAATACTTTTAAAACTATAGGCCAAAGTTTTAATGAAAGAAAAGGCAGTCAGGAGGGCATCTATTCATCCATTGAGTTAAAGAAATCTCTGAGAAAAAGAGTCTTTCTACAAACTAGCGCCTTAATTGTAAGGGCAGGAGGGCATACCTAACACTACAGCACAAACACAGGCGGTGTCCAGCATCTGTAATTTAACACAGTTCAGCAGACAGCATGATATAAATGTAACATTTCGGTCCATACCCAAGGTGACAGATAGTCAGTTGTCCTAACTGGGAATGTAAATACTCTGGTGTTTATTAGCATTTGGCAAAAGGTGCACTTTAAGGATTAAGCGCTTCAGAGAACTTTTATCTCTGATCAAATATTAGTATAGTGAATATCAGAAATGAACTTTCATAGATTAAGTGACGTTCAAACTCTTGTACAAGCTAAAACATTAAGGTAATAGTCACATGAACTTGAATATGTAGCTGAATCTATCAAGTCCTCCCCCCTAGGAATACATGGCTCAGCCTGGAATCCTGAGGCTTTAGGACTCAAATGACTCCAGTGATGGAACCAGATGGCCACCAGAGCAGTGCAGCTGAATGCTGTCACACTGTCGCAGTGCCAAATAAGGGCAGAATTCGATGAGCTTACAGAACAGGTTGTGTTACTATTTCACCTTTGAGAGGTGTTTTTATGGGTGCCTAAACTTGCTTTCATCATAACCTGGCAGCAAGGTGGCAGGGGCGTAATGAACCTCGCCTGTCTCCAACTGCCTGTGGCCCACAACATCATCACAAAGAGCTTAATGACACAGAATTCAAATAAGTGGATTTGGTCTGTGGGTCACAAGGGAGGAGTGGGGCAGGCATTTAGGAACTGCAAAGTAAGTACCTTACTGTCACTAACACAGATGCTGTAGATGAGATAATACATTTCTTAAAAATAATAGTTCAATAAAATTATATAGTTTAAAGTTAGAAATGAAATACTATTGTTGGTATGCTCGCATACAAATAAATGTATTATAATCATGCTCAAAAATTTAAAAATTCATACAAGGAGCTTTATAGCTACATTTCCTACAATCCATCCTAAGTAAACCAACGATAGGGCCACAATACAAGCAGAATGAAGAAACTGGCCAACATTTCACAACACGACCCTTGTCAGGCAACTTGGACACAACCAGTTCACGTGGTTGCTTGCCTTATTTGGATAATACAGAACGGAGAGCTAGGTGTGAGATGATTATCATCTATGAAGACATATTGTAAAGTGAAACACTGAAATTACACCCTTTGCATAACTAAGAATTTTTCTGCAGTAATAGTGCATTTGATTGCTGTTTGTGTTCCTGAGGACAAGGTCTTCTTCTTCCATCACATTCTCAGTAAATCTGGTAATGTTTTTAGGAGTACTGTATTTGTTTGGTAAGTGTAGTATATTCTAACTGAAGTTAGAAAAAGAAATGAGCTGTGATGGGTTGAGCTGTGCCCACTCTCCCTCTCGCAGACCCGTGCTGATGCCCCAGTACCCTGGAATGTGACCTTTCCTTTACAGAAGTAATTAAATTATAAAATGAGGTCACTAGGGCAGGTCCTCAAGCAACATGACCAGTGCACGACCTTACACGAGAGGAAATCTGGATCCATGCAGAGGAAGGGCAACGTGAACACAAATGACCACTTATAAACAAAGACAAAGGCTCAGCACAGGCCCCTGTAACGTGCGGAAGGAACAACCCCTGTGATCACCTCCATCATGGACTACTAACTTTCGACTCTGAGAGATAATAAACTTCTCTGGCTAAACCACCTCACAAACTAAGACATGAAATTAGGCAAAAGTTCTAAATCCATGATTTCTGTTAACACCGAAGTTCCCATAGAAGGTCTAGTTCACCCAGGCTCTCATACCCAAAATTCATAAATTCGGATTTTGCCAGATTCTCTCACTAGGAAAATAAGAATGAAGGTAGTAAATTGGTGAGTGAACATATACAGCTCAGGACTCTATACATTTGACTGGGAGCCTGAATTCTGGCCTGGAAAACAGGAGATACTGATGGCTCCAGCACAAACTAGTTAGGTGACTTTTGAGTAGGTTCCTTGCTCTCTCGGGATCTAAATTCCTCATTCATAAAATTAAAGATAGATTATATGATCTTTAAATTTTCTTCTGTTGGTATAACTTTATTATGAGTAATGAAACATTAAATAACCCTCCAAAAGTAAAATGTTTTGAGGTTTCCTTTCAGAGAATTGTTGGTAAAGCAAAATATTCTCTAGTTTTTTCATAATTCAGCTGTTTTAAAACCATCTCTTAGTCTGTCTACACAGTGAGTTCAGGGCTACCCTGAACTACACAATGCAACTCTGTCTCAAAGAAAAAATTACGACAACAGACCTATTTTACTAGGTTAAAAATTTCAATAACATAAAATAATAACTAACATCATTCCCATTCCAACAGAGCTCCTAGTAGTGTTATTCTGATTTCATATCACAAATACGCTTCCTGAATTAATGCTCTTGAACTGAGCTCTTAATAGCCTCTTCTTTTGTTAAACTCTTCCTGGTATACATGGAGAACTCAAATATTTACCAAATGAATCAAGGAATTCTTGAACTGCACTCCAGATCCAAAAAAGCAAAATACAGGGGAAAGGATATTAAGCTCCATAAGTAATTGCTATTCATAATGAAGTCTGAAAAGCACCAAGACACAGGATACTCTGTACGTTAGGTACCACGGTGTAACAAGGAAGGCCTCTCACAATTTGCTAACTATTTGTCCAAATTAATTTTTTATCCCTTCCCATGTACTTAGCCATAGTGAAATGCACTTTGGTTCATCAAAAACAATGTTTTGGAACCGCTTGCACATCTGTTAGATCTCTGCCCTCTTCTCCTTTGCTACAACTTAAGGCAAGTGAAGGTGACCGGACGAACACGCGCCTCTTGCTCCCCTGGGCCCTGACAGCACCCTGCACTACTGTAATGCACTGCGCTGCTACCACTGTATCACTTTTATTTATTTCCATTTGTGTTTTCCAGCCTGTAGGAATTCCTCAAAGTTAGGAACAAATGTATTCTTCTGTATTCTCAGATCTCAGTAGAATGAGCGTAAGTACATACTTATTCAAATGTCTGTTGAGCAAATGAATTAATAAAAATTTTGCAGAGGCCAGAAACTACAAGGTTTAAGACTTAAATCTTATGTAAAAGATTTTTATTAATCAGCAGGCCAATAAATATGACTCCGATTGTTCTTTGTCCTGCAGTGCTTCTTGCAGTGGGGGAGATGTTTCTCACAGCGCTGTCTGGGCCTGGGTGCTTTAGGGCTATTTAGGGAATCTGCAAGGTCCCTGAAATATTATTTGTGCCTTTTGCACTCTCCTTCTTTCATGAGTGCACAGCAGAGGACCACAGAGGACACATGTCCTGTGGTATTACAAGGGACTGAATGCAGAGTGAGATATGAACACCTGCCTTGTTCCTGGTTATCATATCAAATGTGATAACTGCTAAGAGTTCTAAAAAGCTCTTTAGAAGCTTTAATTGAACCTCAGATCAAAAATTTGAAGACTACTGTTCTAGTCTTTTCTCAAACTGGTCAAATTGTACCAGTTGGTCTAAAGCAATTACCCATCCAAAATGCAGGGATATAGTCTTTACTTAAAAATGCCTGTGATTCAAAGTTCTACTTAGGTGTTTTTTGGTTTTTTTCCCACCATGGGATGGCAAACTTCTTTAAGCACCCAGGCTGATAGCTCACTCAGGTTTCTGCCCTGTCAAAATGTGTCCCTTTTTTTTTTTTTTATTTTAGAAACATAAAAGTACAAAAACATATTGA